>BSBM01000464.1:19407500-19488123 GCA_027924585.1 Larix kaempferi | reverse complement strand
TCTCTATATATATACATATCTATATATATATACATGTATATATATATATGTGCGTATATAGATATAGATATATAGATATATATATATATATATATATATATATATTACTTGATTATATATATACAAATTGTTTTATGTATTATTTTTTTTAATATGTTATTTATTTATTTATCGTAATTTATATTTTATGTATTTATTTTTAATATTATATTTATTTAATTATTTATGGTAGTGTAAATATATATATATATGAAAATCAAATCAAAACAAAACATGAACTTTACTACTTCCAACGCGCACGAAGAGAGAGATCAGAGGAATCCCTGGCCGTAGCCTTCTATTTCGAACCAATTTAGCTCGGGGATCAGGCGCATCTACCCTTACTACTTCCCACACGCACGAAGAGAGAGATCAAAGGAATCCTTGGTCAGAGCCTTCTATTTCGAACCAGTTTAGGTTGGGGATCAGGCGCATCTACCTGTTATCCACCGCCAGAAACACATGAAACAAAGGTGAAAAAGGTGGAGGTCATAGAGGTTGCAGTGGAGGTCATAGAGGTTGCAGTCCTGAGGTCATAGAGGTTGCAATCTAGAGGTCATAGAGGAGGCCACATTCTCCAAGAAGAGGAGACAATGCCCCCTAAATTGGTGAGAAAATTGAATCCCTCCGACCTGGTTATAAATTTATCCTCAGTTTACATGAATTTAGCCTGTCCTTAGAGTGGAATTTACCCTAGTTTACTTGAATTTACCCTATTGTGCTTGAACCTACTATTTCCATTTTGGCAGTGCTTTCTCCCAAATAAATATGAAAAATATCCAGGGCCTATGGTATAATCCGTTGAAGCAGTTGTTTCTTTTGCCTATTGATTGTACAACTGGCCATTGATTGAGATTAATTGATCAAGATCTCCTGCCCTCTGGAAGGGGACTGGTATGTCTCATATGGTCTCATCAGGTATCGGTGATATGGGTCATTTAGGTAGTGATAGGTAATTTTATGGCTTGTTTTCTATAGGCATGTCTTGGGTTTAGGTTGGGAGGCAGGGAGATTTTATGCTCCTCCGTGTCGCTGAACTTGAAGAGGCTGCAACATCGTTAATGGAAATTAAATTTTGTCATTGTCATGAGTGAGAGAGTAAGCACTTACCATTTTGAATAAATATTCCATGACTATATGAGGTGATCCTGTCAATCTAATCTATGTGTGGGAAGATTTACCCAGCTTGCCATTAATAATAACCTTTTGCATCGATTTTGATTGTACTTTGTTAAACCAGCGGCAACGTATATGGGAGTAGTTCCTTTACTAACCCATAGTTTTTTTCCACGGTTAGGTATATGAGGCACAGGTAACAGGAGGGAGAGGAAATACCCCAACCACTTCCTTCTTGACTCTTCATGATATCTTAATTGAGCCTCAATTGTACTGCACTATAATATTTTATATAGTTATCTAGAATGAATGGAAATATGAATGTGTGTCGATAATAATTGTATTTTGGATTTTAATTAGGAAATATTCTAACTACTTATTTCCTGACTCTTCATGATATCTTAATTGACCCTCAATTGTACTGCATTCTTACATTTTATAAGTATCTGGAATAAATGGTAATCTTAATGTGTCTAGATAATAATTATTTTTATTATGCAAACATCCATCACTGAGCACACAAAACCATTCATGGAGTGAAGAAGCGCTGATGTCTTTAGTCTCCCACAACATAAGAGTGTACATTTGGAGGTATATTTTGTCTGTGTATTTGATGATGAAGACACTCATTATCCGTTTGCAATAAAAAGCAAATTGTTCGCAGTTGTAGATGCTCTTGTTAGAGCATAAATTGATTCAAGTAAGAGTCTGCTTAGCCAAATTAAGTGCAACCAGAACAACAATAAGTGAAGATCTAGTTTACATACTGCTAACTCATTTGATATGGGTCATTTAGGTAGTGATAGGTAGTTTGATGAATTTAAAACCCTAGTTTCTAGTGGATGTATATACCTACAATGCTCAAGATATGAACCTAGAAATGCTCCATTAACTTGAATATCATTCATCCATTTAGACTATAGAGTGGAAATGAGATATTATACCACTACAAGAAATTGGTTCCTTTATCCATTTTTTTGGGTAGAAACAAGATTGTTGTGATCTCTACCAGTCATAGAAACAATGTCTTCTACTTTTTGTGCATATGTATGTACCTCAACCAATATATAAAGAGGTTGTTCATTCACTGCAACAACAAAATTTCCATGAATTATCCATGGAGTTGTAGTTGAGATAGGCAAGCCCGCATTTGAAAACAAATCTGTAATCACCTTAGGGGAATTCTCAAACACATTAACTAGCTTTAAAACTGCATAGACACTTTTTAATGTATGTCCTTCAAGATACTCCAATTCAACTCTAGCAAGTGCAATCCGTGAGGAAGGACTCCAATGAATTAGTTTCCGAACTCTATATATGTGGCCTCGAAGAACCATTTGAACAAATATTTCAATCTGTGTAGATTCATATTCTGGAGCAAGTGTGAGATAAGGATTTTCCCAGTCTCCTCATACACCATATCTCTTAAGTGAACTACTCTAAATATTGACAATTTCCTTAGCAAATTCAACAGCTTTATTTCTTAGTTTCACTAGTGCAAGGTCCTTCCTTTCCTCTTGATTCATGGACTACAAAAATTTCAAATCAATAAGTAGACCATGACAATATCAACCAGGGATGAATTTTATCTTATAATCATGAAGGAGCTAGTCAATTTCAGTGCTAACACATGGACCAGTTGTTTTCCACCAATAAGTACACGAGACTTGTATATTAGCTTTGTCTGGTCTGGATGTAAAATGTTAGATGAGATTACATGATGAATTACACAATAGGAAAATAATTCTATATGCCATATGAACACTTAGGTCTCGTTGCATGTGCTTGATGGAGAAACACGTTGAGAAAATTTACATCACTGTGCTAGAGTTAGTTTTATTTATTCACAAATAATGGTGAAATTGGAAATTCTTGTTGACAAAACATCATTCACAAAAGGAAATAATCTTAGGACATTGTTACTTATTTCATTTATCTCCACAACACAACCACCACTTATTTTCTCCATAAGGTGGAGAAAGGAGACCTCGTAATTTCACAAACTAGGTGATGTGTCATCTGCTAAGATATATTCAATACGCACTGCAGTTCCCAAAAATGTAGAAAATACAAGGAGATGACAACATTGTTGTGAACCATGCAGATGCAAGGTAGAATATTTCACCGTATTCACCCGAACTGATGTCCCGTGAATCCCGATCTAGCAATTCGTTGGTTTCAGTAGATTATAAAATTCATAAAAAACTACAAACATAATCTCAACATGAGAGTTTGATATATTTAAAGTTTAAACACATTATCATTATCTAATGGATGATCTACACAATTCACTCGGCTCACTGTCTTCTAGAAGGCATTCAATTTATGCCTGAAGAAGCTCACTCAACATGTTTATGACTGCCAAGTGGTTGATAACTATCAACAATCAGGATACAACTATAGTCTATAGTCTTTGTATTATATTGATCCTATGAGTAGTATTGCATTATGTATCACACATAAACTATAGGAATTTTTTGGTACTCAACACTATATTTGACTCTCTGAGGAACAATAAACCTCCTTCCAAATCTTTGTTGTAGAAAAAAAAGCAAATAAAGAAGTGCTCCGCAAGGGATCACAATACCTAGGAAGTTGAGTAGAAATCCTAGTCTGGATTGGCATAGAAATACAAATTGCTATATTGCAATATATTCTAAATAACATGCTATGCGAAAGTTTTGGTCAATAGAACGGTCAACAAACCTTATATACTCGTTACACTAAAAACACTCTAGAATTACAAAATGAATAGTAATGTCCGGAATGGAAATAATTACATTTGAGTAGTTACAAGGAGCTATTGCATATAACAGGTAGTTACAAGGGGCTATTGCATATAAGAGGTAGTTACAAGGAGCTATTGCATATATTTGACCTTATTTGACCTTCTATCTCTTTGGCATATCAAATAAGAGGTAGTTACAAGGAGTTATTGCATATAAGAGGTAGTTACAAGGAGCTATTGCATATATTTGACCTTATTTGACCTTCCATCTATTTGGTAGGTCAAATAAGAGGTAGTCACAAGGAGCTATTGCATGGATGCATGGATACATGGTTACCCCACATTGTCATGATTTTACATAAAATTGGCATCCAATATGCTAGTTTAGATGTTATATTGCTCATACTCTAGATATAGGGTGTGCTTGATAGACTCAAACCTTAATTCTTTTCCAAATTGTGTGCCAACTTTATGGGAATTCCTTTACCAATTATGGGCATTAATGTATGAGATTTGTTTGTTTAGCGTCATACTCATTCCCATGGCCAATATACCTCATCACACATATACCTCATCATGACCACATGATCCGTGTGGAACCTTATTCATACAGTGATGATGAACTTTTAGGTTATATGGAACATTTGTACATTTGAGAAAGATATGACTGGTTGTACCTTCCCCACAATGGTTGATTTACTTTTCCTCCTTACACCTTGTTGTTTATTGGTCTTGGGGTACCTTCTCCTTGGGGTGTGGTTAGTAGGGTCATTTCTCCCATCTTGAGTTGTTTGTACCACCCTTAAATGTTTTTGGTCCTTTGGGTACTATGGTTGTTTGTCCCCTAAATGACCCTAGTACCCCACTTATGATTTATGTTATTATTTATGACTCCTTTTTATTTTATTATTTTACTTTTAATTTTTAATTTTTATATTTATATTTTATTTTAATTTTTGTTTTCTATTTTTTGTTTTAAGTAGTTAAGACTTTTGCTCTCAGAAAAAATTGTTGGTGATCAGATATGTGTTTTTTTGTTAAGTTTTTACTTGCACTAAGACTTTTGTTGTAATAATTCTTTGTGCTTTATTTAACTTCTTTTATGAATGTAACTGTCTTTTTCTAACTACTGTTGCATACAACCTTTCTCTCTCTCTTGGTTTGTACTTACCCTTTAGTAGGGTCAGTGGGTTCTTAATGCTGGCTTACCTCTGAGAGGTACAGTTTTCAATGAAAGTAATATTTCTGAGTATCCAAAAAGAAGGCCCCACATTACGGTGTAAGTACCCTAAAACTATCTTCTTTACTCATGTTAATGTTGGTTAACTATTGTTAGTAATTACATGTTACTGAAGATTACTTTAACACAATGAGCAACTGGTAGTGTTAATGTGGAAAAGTCGAAAGAGATGAAAATTATGTTTTGTTACTATTGTTCTATTTAGTTTAAGTAGTACTTGTTTATTAGATGTAATAAAAGAAAGGAGTTTACATACCACCAGTCATATCTTAACACCCAAGGGTGTCTACCTGTATGGATTTTCTAATAATATGACATGACCCATGACATAATTTTCTCATGCAAGGGAATTAATTCACCTTAGAGCACCATATCATTATCGTATTTTATAATTGGGATCACCTTTACTCTTTTTTTTATCCAAATCTCAAAGCATATTGCATGATGATTTCAAACTATGTCTCACATAGTTTAACAACACATAGGCTTGAAATTTTGATGATTCCTTCTTATACGAGCTCGAGGCATTCAAAAATTATTTTTGGCCATTTTTTCCAATTTTGAGCATGCAAAACAGTTAAAGGAAAAATCCTTACTAATCAACATATGCATTTTCAAGCTTGGTGGAGGCATGCTAACTATGTATGATGATAGTGGAAAATGCATGCCTTAATGCCTTGTAATTTTCTAATATGGATTATGCATACCCATCGTCCAGGTAGAACCAAACAGGTATTTGTCTGATCTTTCTTCCTCGAGTGATGGGAGTTTAGTAAGACTAGATGAAAGTGAGACATCTAGTAGGTCTACAAGAGTTATATCAACTAGATGTCAAAATATCAGAAGAAAATTCCATAAATGCATGGAATTTTACCTGTTGAAGGGGGGTCATGTTCGTATGATCATGAGACAATAGGCAACATCGAGGTGCCCTTGAGGTACAAACATCTACTGAAACAATGGGTACCCAAGGATCTTCCTCAACTAAACACATTTTTGTGTGTGAACGAGAGGATATATCGAATTGCACCATCGTCATTACATGGTTTGAGGTTGTTTTGCATGGATGGCATAAAGGTTGGTTACGGCAGATGTATAGAGTTTATGGAGTGTGTTGGACCCTATTACAACTACAAAGATTGGATGCGCCTGGTCCAATATACACAAAGTATGTGCAGATATGGATTGTTAGCAAATTATTTACAGCTGAAAGACAAAGATCAAAATAAAAAAGCAACGTTGTAAATTGATGGAAGTCCAAAAGCCACAAGGAATATTGCGGGGTTTATAAACAGTACACAACTAGGGTCTACAATTAAGCAACCCAACTGCATTTTTGAGGGGCGTGTGTTGACACAGTCCTGTCGACAGGGGTTCACTTTGCACTGTTGTCAACAAACCTCCACCAGACACCCTTAAGCATCGACCCAGAAAGGTTTAGCCCTTTCCAGCAACACTCGCAGAGGGAGTGAGGTCTCACCCGAGATTCCTAAGGGGGGGCTGCAGGAACCAAGTTTTCGATGTAGCGATAAGGCATGCACTACTATCCTCTCAATCGACACAAACAAGAGATTTAGATTTGCATTCTACTAACAATTCAAACATGTAATCGGCATTCGCATCAACTAACATTACTGATCAATTGACAAAACGGAAATATCGCATCATCATCATTCTCGCAAGATATCATTCATCATTCATAACATAATGACAGATAGAAAGCACATAAAATAACTCATAGCAACAAGTCGAAAACACAGAGTAGAGACATAACCGAACATCCTCATTCATTAACTCATCAAAAAGACTGCGGGATGAACTTCGCGGAAAACAATTCCTAGCGACTTAGCACGAATTTATATACTCAGAGCAAAAAATGTCGAAGGAAGACAAAATACATCAGACTTGATCGACTAATCTCGCCATATTCTCTGATGCCCTTAGGCTTACAATTGTGGTTCTATTTATAGACAAATATGGTGGTTACAAAATTGTCCAAATGACCCATTCTAACTAATTTAGACCACAACTTCTGCTTCTGTTGGCTGCTTATCCTTCATGAATGGTCCTTTTCCTTCGTTGATGACCCCTTCGTCACTGTCGGCTCCGCATCGTCTGCGCTCTAACCCCGTGCCAACAGGCCCCCAACACAAACTTGTGGCTCGCCCTCGAGCCACCTCAGCTAGACATTTCTTCTGCATTTACCTAGGACTTGAAGTCATCGTATGTAGTTTTAATCTGGTTGACATCTTCTTTTGTCGACGCTTTGAGTATTGCGCAATCTTTGACTTGTTGTTTTGTTGGGTGTTCGCTATTCATTTGTTGCGCTTTTTCCATTTCTTTCTTGACCTATTCCATCCTTTCCATTTCTTTTACGGCCAATTGCTCCACCTTCATTTGTAACTCATCTAGGTGCGTTGTTCTCCTTTGCTTCCTTGTGCACGCCTTATTCACTCGGTGTTGCAGTTCTTTCAGTTCCGTAGCCTTCATCATTTTCGTGAGTAGGGGCATCACTTTGAGTGATCCCCTCAATGATTCCAGCTGTTTCTCTTCCTCGCTGAGCTACATGTTCAGTTGGTGCAACTGCTCATCTTGCAATAAACTCCCCCCAGAACTTAGTGACGTCTTCTACAATTTTTGGGGCTGTCTTTTCCATCCTGCGATCTCCATCGCAGCCTCTTCTATCACATTTTGTCTATTTTGGATTTGTTCCAGTGGCATGCTGGGCACCTCCCTTGTCTCTAGCTCAATTTTCTCCTTCCGCAGTTCTGCGATAACTACTCCTAACAGTATGTCTTTCGCTTCTGGTAACATATCCTAGTCTACTTCAGGGGCTTCTTTGCATGCCTTGGATATTGCATGCTCCAACCTCTTTCTATCTTCTCTTGCCTTTTATTTTTTGTCCAAGGTTTTATCTTTATATTCTTGGAGATCGTGTGCCTCCGCCTCATTGCTCCATGCCCGTTGTTTGTATCTTACCATATGGTCATGTATTGTGGCTTCACGGTCACTGATTTCTTAACTTGCTATTGTGTGAATTCGATGTAGTGACAATATCGATAATATGTTGAAATCTAAATCATGATTTATTAATTCTGCGTCCAACTCTTCATCGCCTGTTTTCATGGCATTCAATAGTATTTGTACTAACCTTGGGTTTGTGCCTATCGCCACCTTAATCCTTCTTGTCTATATACTTGGTGCAACTTCCCCCTGTGGAAGCCTTGTCTCTATAATTGCATTGCTTAATGTTGATAGTAGCTGTGTTACTTGGTGAAAATACTCCGTTGCATGTTGTGTCACTTTTGTGTAGTTGTATTCTGCCACCGCTGTTATCTTCTCCATGATCTTGTTAACTTTCTCCTCCAGAAGTCCACCACTTGTGCTTCATTTGCCGCGATCCATCCAATGCTTCGTTCTTATCTCTTCTCGTTTTGCTTCTACTTCTGAATCAGTGGGGGTGGCCAATGAGGCCCTGCCATGACTTAGTGTATCCTTCTTCTTGGAAAATATTTCACTAAATTTTAAAACCTTGTAAAATCTTGGTGGATCTTTCACTAAATTATAAAACCTTGTAAAGTCTTGGCGAATCTTTTACTAAATTATAAAATATTGTGAAGTCTTGGCAAATTTTTTGATAAAGTATAAAACCTAGTAATAGGAAAACATATAAAAAAATACTTATAGGATATAAATATTAATAAATAATCACATTGCAAGCCCACTTTTGGCAGTAGTTTGGTACCTGACTCTAACTATCACAATACATAGAAATTCACCAAATTCTAGGAATATCCTTGGAAAACAACAATGATTTTTTTCATCACCACGACAAATAGAATCAATATTAATATGAGGGCCCACCAACACCTCAATCCTCATTTAGCTCTATGTGATATTACAAGGGCCCACCAACACCTCATTTATACACACACCTTACCAAATTAGAGGGTTAAAAACTCTAAATGTGTATTGTTTATTTCAATGCACTTGACTATTCTAAAAAATAATTCCCACTCTATATGGAAATCAAATGTGTGTTCCAAGTTAATCAACAAGTTTTTATTCAACCAAATACTATCTACATGCTTCCAAACCTAAATAAAAACCAACCCCACTATGCATGATATATTTCTATGCAAAAAATAAAAAATGCAGGTCGCTGAGAATGTGGTGATGTCAAGGCATTGGTTCAAGTCTTTAAATCCATGAAAAGAAGGAAACAAAACTATGACAGAGTTAGTAGAAAAGTAATGAGGCAGATTGGACTGAATATGGGACTCCTTTTACAAATACAATAAACATAGTAAACCAAGTTCCATGCTTCAAGAAAAGACTACATTCTTTTCTAAGGTTTCTACAAACTACTAGCAATATGGAAGTTGAAAGGCAAGTTTCTACAAACTACTAGCAACATGGAAGTTGAAATCAAGTTTTTACAAACCACTACAAAAATCCTTTGAGAACCATACAATTCAATAAACAAAACAAGCAACATTTCAAAATACCTGAAAATGCCCAAAGCAAAAGAAGCAACAAAGACAATGGGATTCCAAGTTGCTCCACCCATGGCTTGTCCTAGAAAGGAGAACAAAAACAAAAATAGAAACAAAATGGAAGTGGTTATAAGCAGCACCATGTCCCCCTGCATGCATAAATATGCGGCTATGAATGAATTCCCATCCCCTAGGAATGATGCCCAAAACACCCACAAAAACGTTATTGCCACATCGATGATCATGTGCTTCACAATCCGCATGTTTCTTGGGGAAGCTTTGGATATGAGGTGATGGGATTCTGAACTCTCATAGATGTAGATGGATCACTATAAGCCCTGATAGTAAATATCAACTGCCTTTCTCATGTGAAAATTAAGCAACTTGTACAATGAGATTCAACCCATATAATATGGTCGAATGTAACTTCGACTTCAATTTCCATGATCGATAGAGGGCGAAAGAGCCCTTAGAAACTGCCGTTTCTAGAAATCGAGGGTGAATGGAAGCTTCCTAGCGATTTTCGTGGGGGAACAAAGGTTTAAATCGATTTTTGGAGGGGCGAAATTATTTTATCTTGGATCCCCTTTCCAAATTCGATGGTTCTAACATCCTATTCATTAAAAATAAATAAATAAAATGTGGGCTAACCATACCTAACTGATGTTTAATAAAAAATTATCCCATTAAAAATTTAAAACCCTAAATTTATCCTATGGGCTAAGATTAGCCCCTAAAATTTTCCATGACTAGCACAACCACTTAACTTGAGGTAGGTGAACAACGATAGGACACAAGTTAAGTTCCATGAGAAAATTAAATCGGTTACTTGTTCTCCATGTTTAGTTTTAATCACCCTGTTGTTTATGTCTCAGCTAGCTGTTGTCACCCGCCTTCTTCTAGCTAAACAAGTTTTCTGCCACGAGTTGCTCCTTATCCATGCATTAGCTATCAATTATTTTTTCTTTTTCTTTTATAATTGCTTATTTTGAATAACCACAACGATAAAATCAATCTGGATAGTTCACTTGTCTCATCCTTGTGCAATCTAATATCCATGGAGATAAACATCCATCCTAGATCTAAAGTGGAGAGAATTACACCGATATGTTTTATTCTAACACATATCGATGCAACAAACATGAAATTTTTGTCAACTAATGTTAAACTGGATCAACGTTAATTTATCTTGCGATGTGAAATATAAATATGCGACAGTTTTGATATCTTTTAAACCAAATATTTTAGTGTTATCATCTATTGAGTTGCGCTTAGCCTCAATATGAGGCCAAATAAACCTCGAAGTATTTCATTCATCAATAAAAAAATTCATAAAATATTTATTTAAACCTCAATTTAAGTGAAGGATAAATACATAGAGTTGTGTGCAGATTAATACAAAAGACGACATACTATTTACTATATTCCCTGCTAGCCAAGGCAAGGACTAATAAAAATGATAACTAGTATTAGTAATACTAGTTTCACAACTTTTAAAAAAAAATTATGATGTGTCTCTACCATGTATTGTTAAAAATACAAATTTTTGTAAATTGAGATGGGAATAAAACTTTTATCTTCATCATAAAAACAATAGGTTAAAACATTTTTCATGTTTTATAATTCAAAATTTTACCTAAACTTCAAAATCATTACAAACTTCGTCAAAATATTAAATCATTACAAACTTCTTCAAAATATTACATATAATGTGATTGGCTATTTGGTTACTTAAGAAAATTATTATTTCATTACATTCTCTTTGTGCCTTTCAAGTTTTATTAAGCACGATTTATAATATTCAAATTCTAAATTAGATGTAACAAAATTAGGTAAATGTCCATGTTAAACTAAAAAAGTAAGGACATTATCCATATGTAATTATTGCTTTGATCAGAAACACTCTAATTTATGTGTAATTTTGTATGTTTATGTTTAAAGTTATGTTTAGATTTTTTTGTTATTTTGTGGAAAAATCTTTAGTGAAGTAACGATTTTTCATTATTAATTGTAGAAATAGATTTAACTTTTTCTAACAAAATAATTTTACAATTTTAAAACGGACATAAAATTGATTTAAAATATTTAAAATAACTTTTAAACTAATCTAATAATATGAATAATATGATTGTGATAGTCTTTTTTTTTCATTTAAAAAACCTCACATTTTATTAATTGAAATAGAGCACTTTCTATTGAGACTATAAAAAGTCATAAATTTCCTTACACTTAATTGAAAGCCTTTGTGTAAGCTTTAGTTTCAGACAATGTAACATTTTTTTCCAGCGAAGACGTACGGGAAACCCACCAATACTTCCCCACATTTCATGGATGGTAAGGATGGTAAAGCATCGGCCAACAACAATGGCTGGCCTAACCCCTTAGGACTCAAGGCTTGAACTCGTGACCTCCTTCCGTACCGAGAGAGTGTGCGCACGTCTTACCAATTGAGCTAACCCTTTCTTAATATATATACATTATATATGCTTTTTATCAAGATGTTATGTGCCAACCATTTTCCATTTGTATATTTGGGAATCAATAGAATCAAGTTTTGTTTTATGTGTATATATTAAAGTATTAAACCCTTGAAAATAGTTAAAACTCAATCCATATATGTTACCCAAGAACAAAGATATAGTAGTTCCAGAATTTCAGTGATGAGTGCTTTGTAGACGTACTCTATGCATATGAATACTTGTGATGACTTGTCAATATCGTCTCTGCAATAATGCGTTCGTATTAAGACTGCCCAAACTTTATGGGTTTACTTGCTTTATTTCCCACTGCAGTTTGAACGATATATTTAGCCATTAATTCTAATTTCACAAGTAATAAGCACCATTATATTGAACTTCATATCTCATAAACATTACCATGGCCATGATTAAGGGATTTCATTTAGGGGGATACGTTTATATGGAACCACCACGTCCGGATGGAGAAACCACTTAGAAAACCACCACTTTGTATGTTTCTCGCACTCACATTAATTGCTTCCATCAATCGGTTCGAATCCACATTACAATAATATTTAGAAAATAAAATCATTTTGGGATGTTAATTCCAGAAAAGGTGTTGTAAATTGTCACCCCGCACAACTACTGTTCTCAACTCTATTGTTCCTAAAAATCCGAACCATGGTATCTTGACGACATGATCGTTGGGTCCCAAATTGCTTGTCTCGCACGAAGGTGAGTCATTATATTTTTGGAGTATTAAAAACCCATTCATACTTATTTTAGACTTAGGGTATAATTTACTAATCATTTTTTATTAATTTTCTAAGTGTTGACTAGGTAATTTGGCATAGTTTTGTCTCTTTTGTGACCACATGCCATTCTGAGTCACTAGGGTGCACTTGAGGATATTTTGGATAGTATTTCATGAGATTCTGTCTAATTTATTTCCATTTCTGAGTTAGAAAGGTACCTTCCTTCTTTATACAGCTTTATCCTTCTTTTTATGCTTTCTAGTGGATAAGGTAAAGCTAGTTTGAATAGGAAACTGTCACTACTTGTCCAATTTGACCTCCACCTCTTTCTTCTCTCCAAAATTCATCATCAAATTCGATTTTATTCACTCATGAGCTTCCAACACTAATTTTCCCAATTCGTGAGTCTCTAGACTGATTTGGAAAATGTTTTTTTCCACCGAGGGTTTTTTTTAGCTTTTAGTAAGCCTTCCTTTTTGTGGTTTACAACTTGCCTTGAAGGAATTATATTTTCTCTCTTGAGGATGTATTATATATTGTAAACATATTGATGAATAAAATACAGTGAATTTTTCTCAAGATATCTTCTATATTTTTGTTCTCATATTCTCATAAATATTCCAAGTGAACTTGTCTTATTGAATCTAAATCCAAGCAATCTAAATTATCAAATGGTATCAGAGCTAGTCTGATTCAAAGCAATTTCCAAAGTGTTTTTTTTTTTGCAGTATATTTCCATCACCAAGAGCGCACCAGCATGGATCAAAATCAAGCTAAAACTGTGATTCTCACTCCCTTCATCTACTTTGAATGGAAGGCGCACATGATCATCCAACTTTGAAGTAAGGTACTTTATAGAGTCACTATGGGGCTTGAAACTGAGACAGGAGTTGTTGCACTAAAATATAAATGGTTCAATAGGCTTGATGAAGCTTATGGTTTTCTTTTACTCTCTATCTTTCCATATATTCTATTCCATATTGATACTCTAGCTACTCCAAATCAATTATGAACAAAGCTAGAGTCTCTCTTTGGAAAGCAAGATGAGATCATAGGTCATCTATTGGAAATTGAGTTGATCTCACTTAGTCCAAGCAATTTCATTTCAATGGAAGAATTTATCTCAGGATTCAAGAACCTACTGCTTCAACTGAAGCGTTGTGGTATAGATGAGAAGGATGAGCAGCTAATTATTACTATTCTATCAAAATTGAGTCCTGAATACTCATCCTTTGTGTCTAAATTTCATGCTACGAAACTTGCAGTTCCCAACGGGAATATGCCAACCTTGGATGCATTCATAGAATCACTCACTAAGGAGAAGGACAAGCTAGTTAAAATGGGGGCTCTGAAACCCTCCAAGGACCTTGCACTTGCTGCTCATGGATCAAAGAGTTCCAAGAATGTTAAATCCGAAGGAAAACAAAATATGTTGTCAGATGAAGAGGACTCTGACGAAGATTCCAAAGCCAAGAAGATGGAGAACAAGAAAGAGAAATACAAGTGTTCGTATTGCTGCAAAGGTACCCATTCTGAGAAATCTTGTTTCAGGAATAAATTGGACATCATGTTCGAGATGCTTGAAGAACAGAATAATGATGTTCCTGGTTTTGCAAGAAAAGAACAAGGCAAGATTTCTATAGAACAAGAACAATTTCTCCAACCTACTCACAAAGGTGATCATATTTATGCTTTGATTTATGTTGGGCCTGGCCCAAGAGGGGCAATTTTGGACAAAGATTTTTGGAACTGCGAAGCTAAGCGCAGTTCAGCCTAAATACTTTTTTGTATAAGTTTTGGGATGATGCGAAGTTGCGCGTAGCACAGTGTCGGAAGAGCTGTGAAGATCGGTGCTACGAGGATGCAGTGTCGCGAAGTGTCCAGTCTACAGGGATCCAACAGGGCAGAGTGTTGGATGGGAAAGATGGAACGTTTTCCGAGTAGACCGTCAGCGGTCTATTTCTGGTAAATATGCTCCAGGAGTGCCAAGCGGTGGGCAGGAGTGGATAAGGAAGAGAGCGACTGGTCGCACACGCAAAAGATACCACTACTTGAACCGGTTGCACGAGGTCGTTAGAGGAAGAACGACTCGACGAAAGCTACCTGTTGGCACGCATGCGACAGGAAGGCCGATAACGACGTGGGCATGCACAAAGGGCAAGCCACGATGGAAGATTCGCTACCAGGCGCCAGCTAGCTCGATGAGCTAGAAACTATAACCGTTTTTGTAAACATAAGGGTTTTTGGCCTGCAGATTGTAAAGTCATGACTTACGGGCATGATGTATAAATAGAGAAATTTTGTATGGGAAAGGGTTGAACTCTTCATTTTGGTCAGTATTTATTATTCTAGAATCTTAAGCTTGAAAGCCATTGTAAAGGCTCTGCAGGTGAGTGCGCAGAGACCTATTTGAGAGAGAAGAGAGTCTGCAGCTGAGTGCGCAGACTAAGAACGGTTGTATCCTTCCCAAAAAGATCAATATTGACAACCGTTCTTGTGGATGTAGCCTCCATCCGGGGGTGAACCACGTTAAATTCTGTGTAGTGTGATTGATTGTGTTGGTGTATTTGTTCATTTGCTTAGTATGGATGTTTGATGCCGTAGTTATATGTTATGTGATTGCTTTTATATGTATTCACCGCAGGAAATTATGGGAATAATATGTTAAGTAATGCATGAGTGGATGAATGTTAAGTATTCAAATCATCTAAGTCTTTGAATGCAAAAAACTGTGGATAATCATATAGTTAGACACTGGATCTAAGCATAGTGTTGGAACATGCAGTGCTATGTATTTGTTCAATTGTATACACCATAAAGATAGTAGCTAAGTGTTGATGAATGGAACGAGATTGTCAAGTAAGGATTGATTAGAGTTGATCAAGTCCTGAAGTAGTTGCGCGGTCTAGTTGACGCGCCAACCCATCTTGAGTGTTGTGAGGTAAGTTGTTAATAGCTTATCTTCGTAACGCAAAGCAATTCTAACATTGCACAATCACTAGATGCGCTAGGTGCGCGACACCCCAGTTTGACGAAGTATCCACCGTGAATTAGAGACTTCGCGCAGTCATTTGTCCGTAGTAAGAGTCCCTTATCGCACTGTCCATCAGTCGCTGTAAACACTTGCATCACCAGGTTGTGTAAACCTGATTCTGCAACCACCCCCTTAGCTTTTCCTTGGGGGAGACCTCAGACTGTTCGCAGTCTGTTGCCGAAAGGGCCGGTGAATAGGGTTTTTGTTGGTTCCTTGAACCGCGAAGTACCTGGGTCTACACTAGAAACCTCTAGCTCAGTTATATATGCCAACAAATGGTTCCGTTGCTCGGCTAAGACCAGTGATGCAATAGTGTGTTTGAAAATTAAAGTGTGAAGAAGAATACCAGTTCCCGTTGGGTTCAGACAATTGGCATCCTGAAAAGAAAGAGATCTAGGATTGGTGTGACAAGATCGCAAGAGATTTTGCAAAAAAAGAAAATAGACACCTGCGTCTTACTGACGTAGAGTGGTTGAACAGGTATTTATGGAGAGATATTCATGAGATATTCTGGGATTCGTTTGGAAACGAGTTGCATGAGTGGATATCGCGACTCGCAGAAAGGAAAACCTGTTTTCAAGGGGGAGTATCTATAGAGTGGACTCTAATGCTCATAGTAGAGCTCAAAGCAATAGACAACCCAATGTCGCGAGCAGTCAACTTCTTGGTTGATAGCATACTTGAAAGATTTGTAATAGAATTTGCTGTAGACACGCTGAAGTCCTACAGTCAAGATGAAGCATACTTTTTCGAAGGATTCAGAGGTAAGTTCCTGAACAATTTTTTTCTCTACATTAAAATGCTTTTAGCTGAGAAAGGCGTCTTAAGAATGTAGTAATATTTATGAATATGTCATGGTCAATAGAATTTTTAGTGATTCTCATGAAAATACACGTAATCTGAGAAGTGGAAAGAGATATAAGTTTAATAAATAAAAGAATCCCGGAGGACCTGGACTCCGAGTGAATACCGAACTCCCATGTGACCTTTACAATTAGATCGCATCGTCATCATCCACCATCCATCCTATTACAGCTCAAAACCCGCTGGTTGCAAAGACCGCGCAACCCCTACCTCAGAATCAACCCACTGCGAGTGTAGCGCAGCCCAGTCTGCAGAACATCAATATTGGTAGCACCGCAGGAGCAGGTGCTTAGACCATTCCAACTCAAACTATTCCAGTTCAGAATACCCAACCTCAGAATATTCCACAGAGTAGTATTCCTAGCGCTATTCTGAATACCAAATTTATCTTTTCCGCTCAGAACCCCGTGTAGATTATTAGCACTACTCAGCATGCTGCACAACCAGGAAGGAGAATGACAGATAATGATATAAAACTACGGATATTTAAAGGAATGGGTCTAGAAGACCCTGATCATCACTGGTTTCTCTGTGAAGCTGTGTGGAGTGTAAAGCAAGTTCAGGATGATGCTGTGAAGAGAGCGCAACTCATCACTACACTTAGAGACCGCGCCTTGCATTGGGTTATGAAATATTCTTAGGCACAGCCGAGAACCCTAACAAAAATTAAGGTTGCACTCACAGCAGAGTTTAAGAAGCTGAAATCATAGTTGCAGTGCATAACAGAATTAATGGAAATCAAGCAGAAACCTACCGAAATGGTCTAGGAATTTGACCAAAAATTTAAGACATTGTTGGATCAAGTGAGGTTTGAGATAGCTCCACAATAGCATAAGGAGTGGTTCATCGCTGCGATGTTACCCCACATCAGACAAGCATTGATGCAGCAGAAGGTTGTGTCGTAGGTAGAGGCCTTATAGATACAAATGAAGCTATAGGCTTCACCGATTGGAGAGAGTAGTTCTGGGATGTCACAGATCCAGATACAATTGACCACCTTGACGTTAGAATTGCAAGGTATGAAGAATGGAAAAGAACAGAGACATGAAGTTTGGTGCACAAGATGCAAAGGAGAGGGCCACACCAGAGAACATTTCCCTCTATTTTCAGATTATCTTGACAGTGGCGCACGAAACCCAATGAATATGAATCACAATCAAGTGTCGTGGTGTGAAATCTGCAGAAGCAGAGGACATCGAACTAAGGACTGTTACCTAATACAAAATATGTAAAAACACCAAAAAAATTATATTGTAATTTATGTAAATCAGTTGGACATGATGAATCCAACTGTCGCGCATATGAGCTGATGAATGAAAGAAAGTGCGATATGGAAGTGATGCAAGGTGATAGAATGTACCAAGTCCAAGAAGAAAATCAGCCGAAACAAGAGAAAACCCACTATGATCAAGGAGGATATAGAGGCCGTTGTGGTGGATACCACGGGAGAGGAAGAAATGCAGGCCCGGCGCAAGGAAGAGGCCGTGGCCAGGTAATTTGTTATAACTATGGCCAGCTAGGTCATGTATCTAGAGATTGTACCAACCCATGCACTACGTGTAATTACTGTAAATAATTTGAGCATGTTATTGAAGACTGTCCTCTGCTAGAGGTATAAATGTCGAAGCGAAGAAGGACAGAACTGTCGAATCCCAATATTCAGTTGATCGCAGCAGAGAGAAGATCTGTGGATCCAAGTGTAAACATGGTAACGTGCAGTGGCGCTGATACAAGACAAGATGGAGGCACAGAAGCTTCGACCTATGGGGCGTGCGATCCTAGGCAGAATCCTGGTGAGCCAGTATGGATTAGAAAATCTCCTGGGAAAACATCGGGTCTGGACTTACAGAAAAATAAGGGAGCATTCGAGGAAGTGTGGGACATGTTCAGAACACCGCTACCCCCGGCTCCCCGAGAACCCAGTTGTGTAGAGAAATACCACAAAGATAGGATATTCCAGCGGCATATGATCATATGAACGCTGCGGCAGACATAGGTACCTCTATTGCGCAGTTCCTACGGAGCTGCATGAAGTTATTAAAGAGTGCAGATGCTTTCATGGAATTTGAAAAGCTACTAAGGCAGTATGAGCCAAACAACAAGAAGGGGACTGCCCATGGCACAGTCCATAATATTAGGAGTCCTAAAAGAACAGGAAGAGAAATGAGGCTCACTGCACAAATTGGGGACTATGAGATGGATGAGATCATTCTAGATCTTGGATCCGAAGTAAATGTCTTGACCAAGCAGACATGGCATCAGATGGGAAAAACCAAATCTACAGTGGTCACCTCTACAATTAATAATGGCCAACCAAGGGATAGTTATACCTTTGGGGAGGTTACCCAAAACCATTGTTGACATTGATGGAGTACGCAACTATGCATATTTTGAAGTGATTGCAATCATGGATGACAACCATCCTTATCCAGCACTGTTGGGTATCGATTGGGAAATGACTAACTCTGCCATTATTGATTTGAAGACTATGAAGATGATATTTGAAGACAATGACATCAGGGTCATTGCGCCATTGGACCCTTCGTACGGTGAACGATATGTTGAACCAATTCAAGAGGAATCCAGAGCCCAAGACTTGGACCGTATTTACAAGATGACGACCAATACTGCTGATTACATTAATCCAACTGCAGATGGAACACTCAACTGGCGCTGTGGCATCTCTTTCATTTCAGACTCTGATGGAGGACTAGAAAACTGGCAAAGAAGATTACATGAAGTATCTGCCAGGAAATGCATTCAGATCACAAAGTCACTCCGCTGGATTGGCAAAGAGGTAACTCCAATCCCTACCTATGATAGTTTATCTAATGTTTATTGTTTTATCAAAGAATATATTGCAGCAATTGTGGATGAATACCGCATATCATCATTAGACATGGCACTACACGGGATACCTACCAGTTGGTGGGCTACGCATAAGAAGACACTGACCACATGGGATCAGTGCAGAATTAAGATGCAAATCAGATTTGCTAAGAAGGTTACACTATCTTTCGAAAAATTTAATGGTCAGACGGATCCAAGGGATCATATTGAAGCTTGTGTACAAGCTTGTGTAGAAAGGCCGTAGACAGAATGGGTGCATCTGTTTTTGCATACGGTGGAGGAACCGATTCCGAAGAAGTGGTACCTAGATCTGGAGTTGTGCAGAGGCACAATGGACTGGTCTATCTTAACTGCGAGCTTCCAGTAGGATTTTAATTTTGAATATGCACATCCCAATATCAATGACGTGCTGCAGGTCATTAAGAAAAAAATATTCATTCCAGACTGTACACAAGGAACCATGACAATGGAAGAATTATTTGGAGCAAACAACGTACTTGCACGCCTACAATCAAAATGGGAGGAGCAACTAGAACACACCCTTGATTGTTACCACATCATTGAGGAATGCGAGGAAAAAGAAGACAGTGATGAGGAGGACCCACACAATATATAGATACCTGAGTCAGAGGGATCGCGCAAGGTAGAAGGACCTCCACTGGAAATTCCAGATATGAGTGGATCGGTGAAAATGAGAAATGTAAACATTGGAAGCAGCGAAGAGCCAAAGTTCGCAACTATTGGATATTATTGGGATGAAGATACAGTTGAAGAGGTCGCGGGTATATTACAGGAATATTGAGAATTATTTCCGACCAAGTTCATAGACATGAAAGGTATTTTGGGAGACTTAGGAGTGATGAAAATTCCTCTTAAGACTAGTTTGAAGCCTGTGAAACAAAGACCGTATAGAATAAACCTTCGCTACAAAGAACGAGTTAAGGCAAAACTTGATAAGATGTTCGATGCAGGGATCATTGAGTCGGTTGAAGAATCTGAGTGGATAAGCCCGATGGTTATCCAGGATAAGAAAACAAAGGGTGAGATCATGATCTGTGTGGATCTCAGAAAGTTGAATGACGCTTCGATGCATGACCCATTTCCTACACCTTTCACAAATGAAGTTCTTGATAATGTTGGAGGAAATGAGGCATATTCTTTTACTAATGGATTTTCTGGATACCATCAGATCATGATTGATCGAGTAGATAGGCATAAGACTACTTTTGCTACAGAATGGGGGTCGTTCCAATATTACACAGTGATGCCTTTTGGTCTGAAGAACGCACCTACCATATTTTTTAGAGTGGTAGTCGTAGCATTTAAAGACTTCATACATAAGTTTTTAGAAGTGTATTTTGATGATTGGACTATTTTTGGTTTACTGAAGAACCATGCCGCGAACCTCAGGATGATGCTGAAAAAATGCAGACAGCATCAAATTTCATTGAATCTGAAGAAATGTGTTTTCTGTGTTCCCTATGGAATTTTTTTGGGACACATTGTGTGCAAACAGGGCTTGATGGTTGATCCTGCGAAGATCGCAGTCATTATAAACTTGCCCACACCAAATTCAGTCAAGCAGTTGTGCACTACACTGGGGCATACCGGCTATTACAGGAAGTTCATAAAAGGGTATGCATAGATAACCGCAGCTATGGAGAAATTGCTAAAGAAAGATGAGTCGTTCATCTGGAACGAAGAATGCGAACAAGGCTTTGACACACTGAAAGAGAAGATGGTCACTACGTCGATCCTAGTTTTTCCAGACTGGGAGAAGCCATTTCACATCCATGTTGATGCTTCATGTATAGCATTGGGCGTTGTTCTTTCTCAGCCAGGAGAGGGAGGTATTGATCATCACATTGCATTTTCCAGTAGGAAGCTTTCATCTACTGAGAAGAATTACTCCACTACTGAAAGAGAAGGACTCGTGATGGTATATGCACTGCAGAAGTTCAGGCACTACTTTCTTGGTGCACACTTCTCTATGTTCACTGATCATTCTGCTTTGAAATACCTGGTCAATAACCCAGTGTTAGGGGGGCGCATATGTAGATGGTTACTACTCTTTCAGGAGTATGATTTTGAAATTGTTGTTAAGCTAGGCAGGTTGAATTTAGGACCTGATCATCTATCAGGGATTGAGTCAGGAGAAGAGCCGACGAATCTGGAGGACAATCTGCTTGATTCGCAACTGTTTGCTATATAGGTTGTCGATGATTATTATAAGGACATCATTGACTTTTTGACTACTGGGTTCACACCCACAATGTTCACTACGCAGCAAAAGAAGCAGCTGGTAGTGCGAGCCGCAAACTTCACCATTATTGCAGGTCAGTTATATAAGTTGGGGCCGGATGAAGTACTGCGCAGATGTGTACTAGAGCATGAGAAACCATTCATATTGGCTGATGCACATTTAGGAGTCATAGGAGGCCATTATGTAGGAAGAGCTACTACACACAAGATATTGCGCGCAGGGCTATGGTGGCCTACAAATCATAAGGATTCAAACGAATATTGCCAGAGTTCTGATGTTTGTCAAATGACAGGAAATCCATCACGCAGAGATGAAATGCCATTAAATCGACAGTTGACATTGCAAGCCTTTGAGAAATGGGCCATTGATTTTTTGGGTCCTATTAACCCACTAGGGAAAAGAACTGGTGCGAGGTATATTATTATCGCGACTGACTACCTCACCAGATGGGAAGAAGCAAAGCCCGTGAAAGACTGTAGCGCAGCTACAACCGTAGAGTTTATCTATGAGAACATCCTGACAAGGATTGGATGCCCGAAGATTTTGATGATTGATCAAGTCACTCACTTTCTGAATAGAACCATTGAAGCTTTGACTGAAGAGCTCCAAGTTCATCATCAGCGCAGTAGGCCATATCATCCACAGGTGAATGGAATTGTTGAAGCATTTAACAAAGTGCTGGATAATGCGCTAACCAAGATATGCAATGTCAATTGGGACGATTGGGACCTGCGCATTCCATCTGTACTATGGGAATACATAACTACATAAAAGAAATTGACAGGCCATACACCTTTCAGGTTGGCTTACGAGCAAAAAGCAATAATGCGAATGGAGTATATTTGTCACCTACCCAAATTTCTGAGAATTATTATTTTATTTGCAAAATACTTTATGTTAAATTTAAATTTAAAAGTTTTGTAATTATGATCAGTTTTGATCATGGACGAATGTAATTACTAAATATTATTATTTAAATAAATTAATTAGGAGACAAACACCCAAGAGGACTGTTGAATGAGTGCTCACTGACCCACTAGGAGGAATGGAAGCTGTTGGAAGGTATGGGATAGATGGCAGCAGTTGCATCACACCACTTGCTGTTGGTTATGGGACAACTACCCCTAAAAACAGGGCATTATCCCCCAGGTGGGGGGAGTGAGGAAGCAACTCATTTAATGACCCAGTAACATCTGAAAAGGCCTAGGCAGCCTATAAAGGAAATTTCGAATTGATCAGGAAGCTCTTAATCAATATTTCTGTAGAATATTTTCCTCAAGTGAATCAAGTGATCACAAGAGATATTCGAATAGGGAGGCTAGTGGTGACTGTAATCTTAAGTCTGCATGATTGGTGAGAGGAACCAGAGATGCTGGTGCAGATATATGGGACTACTAACTATTGAAGATTTTGAAGTTAATTGCTATAGCAAGAAGAAGTCACTTTTCCTGAGTTTCTTCCTCTTGGTGGTTCAGTGAACAGGCTTGAGGGTCCTAAGACAAGTACTTGATTATTTTCAAGAATTGGTTGGGTGGAATAGTCTTCATGGGCTGTTTGTTGCCCTGAAGATTTTCTCAGGTTCTACAGATTTTCCACTTATTCTCAGTTAAATAATTATGTTCTATTCAACTAGTATTTTTTGTTTTTCTGTTTTCGAAAGAGAATCCCAACCTAGAATTGTTTAAAGTCTGAATGTTTAAGTTTAAAGTTAAATTGAAAAACCAATATCTATATTTTTCCACATGATGTTTTGAAGCATCGTACTCCAGTATAGATACGCAGATTAAGTATAGATGAAAAGATAGGCTTATAGCCATTGATTCGACAGTTAATTATAGTATTCGAGTTTTGCTTCATTTTCTACCTTACAGTTAAAAATAGTAATAATTACTGTATAATATATAATCTTTTGCAGAATGCTCTTTTACTTCTTGAAAAATAAACATTGTTTAAATTCATGTACAATCACATTGCAATATACTTAACATTACCGTATACATAGTAAAGAGTTAAATTTATATTTCCGTATATTATATTAAGTTTTCATTATGAAAAGCATAGATGCAATTAAATAGGTGCATTTATTTTATCAAGATGTAAACAACAGTATCTTACAGTCTTCTCATTCTCTACATTGTACACAAACATTGTTCCATTTTCCTATTATAAGCATCGTATTGATTATTGTTCTAATAAATAATAGAAACTTTATAAAAAACTTTAATTGCTTTTATTGTTTATTTCATTCTTTTAGATCTGCTAAAAACTGTAAGTGTCAATTGTAATTTTGAACCTCGTATCAAAACCTTAGTTAGGTTCAGATTTCCACTTTCATCATATTTACAACAGAAAATATTACATTCTACTTAGACATTAAATCGAACCCTAGTCGATACCATAAATCCTATTTAGATTTTATTTTCAGACTTTTACTTTATTTTCAAACAAACATGAATTAGCGTATGACCCTAATTGTTTCCTTTGCAAACAAAATTTGAAAACGTTTCATCATTTTTAATCTACATAGTTATCATTATCGACGAAAATCCTTAAACCCTAGTCTAGCTCAAAGAAACACGACATTAACCAATAGTATCAAGATGAACAACACATACATCTACACAAAATATTTAGCATACTATTTCATTTCTGAGAAGAGAATTATCATTTACACAGTGAATGAGCCCACGACTCTATTTCAAAACTTAACCATTGAAATCGTGATTCTCAGAACGAGATTTTACAACATGTTTTCCAAACAAAATTATACAGACTCTTTTCCCAGTTTCCAATAGATTGAAAGAGCTCAAAATTCTCAAGTCTCGACGAGTTACAACTCCAGTCGGCAACATCAAATTTCAAAGTATAGAAACCCAGTATCATTTAAAGGAACGAAAGTCACTTCACTAAATAACAAATGCGCTTTGAAAGATCTTCAACTTTCAACAATGATAGAGCAACAATAAGTCATGGTAAGGCCTGTTACTCATTTCTTGAAACCACCTCAATCACAGTCGGAGATCACTATGAGGGTTTGGAAGACCTGAAGCTTACCGGAGTGGGTGCACACTGTTGCCTTTGCCAAAACCCTTACACAGGTGCTTTTCAAAACTCTGTAACTGACAAACGAAAGTTTGGAGTTAGATTTCTATCACCTTTTAAACTAAAAGGATTCAATATACAAACAAAAAGGAAGACCAATTCATTAGAGGAATGCTTACCTCCACAACCATGTTGAGAACGATGTCACAAATGATACCAGGATGCTACTTTCGTCTTGCAGTTCTGCGTGTTTCTTTTCGCTCATTTTCTCAAAAACATAAAGCTTAAACCATAATTTCGATAATCCGTTGCACCAGAGGCCCAATATCTTAAACTACATCGACATTACAGTGAGAAAACCCTGCAACCTCAACCCTTTCGGAAGGTCTCGAGGTCGAACCTCTCCCAAAACTCCCCGACAAGATTTTTCGGCAACCTGTCGGCCACACCGAAAGGAACAATAACACTTTGAACAACTTTCCAAGTTCAAAAACCAAAACACACGGTAGATGTTAGGGTTACAATCCGACGGCCTAGATTCATCTTCATCGACGGTCACAACATTGCCAACAAAGTTATCATTGGCACCAGTGACATTGATATTAATTTCCCATCCTTCTTCACAGGTTGGCAATGCCACTATGGCACACAGAGAAGCAAGTAACAACCAATGCAAAGGTGTATCACCCTTACACATGACAAGCACAGAGACATTCACATCTACGTGGATCGTTGGCAATCCAATTTGGTAGGGATGTGGTACCAAGATTTTAATGCAGGATCATTGCGTGATCTCTACCACAGCTCAGGATAGACGCCAACTTATTGAACCAACGACCTGTCCAGTACCAAATTTAATGTTTTTTCAGTACAATCGACGTGACAGTAAACTATACAAATTATTTGTTAACATAACAGTTCTAATTTCGACCTAGTATTAGTATCGTTTATGCAAATACTTCATTATAATGTTAGCACTACATTGCTATCATAACGACATATTACAATGTTGGTAATGACTTGCAACATATCGTATAGTTTTAATTCTAATGTTTGTATTATATTGCAAGAGTTTTATTATATGTTTTAATATTGACATTAAACCGAGAATCGGTATAGTCACACCGATATATTCAGAAAATTTTGAATATGTTACGTTTGCATTATAATAAATCTATAGTTTGTTTTATTTAAATTTTGGTTTATTCATCTATTTATTACAAATGTATAATCTCTAGGAAAGACCACATTGTTCTCATAAGATCTAAATAAGTATAGTGGTAGATAGGAAACATGGACCATGAATATTATATAGATGATCATAGTGTTGTATAAGCTCGAAAGCATATATACTATTATATTTAATTTGGTAATTTGAAACAATAAGTTTCTTCGATTCCCTATCCACATTTATTCATGTGATACAATGGAACTGTACCATCTTGGTACTACCATACAAATGATGACAACAAGACAACTATCATCACGATAATGACGACGACAGAACTAGCTAGTACAACGACGACTACAGTAACGATGTTGTTAACAAGATGCTTGTTCAATAGCTAACTTGGGTTGATCTTACTCAGATACAAGACGAACCTTGGAAGGCAGAAGTGTAAGCATGTGAATCGTACCTATATGCTTTCATAATTGCAACAGTCTCTAAATATTCTATTTTTGTTTACGACAACGAATTTGAACTTACACGAACTAACATTTATTGCAATCATGAAACTTCTTACTTGTCATCTGTACATAGAACAGGTTCAATGCTTTAGCGTTGCAGCTAAGTCAGCTTCGGGTTCCCTCATAGGACTCCCTTGGTCAGCAAAAAACAAACTATCAGTATCATCTCAAAAGAAAAAGTATCATATCACATTTCTAACCTGTCATTTCATTTATTACTTTAATCATGCTTATCATTGCAGAAGAAAAATGTCACTTCATAATTCCGATTCATTAGTTCATAATCAGAGTTGTTCTGAATGTGTTTTAAGTTGTCACTGTCGTATGGTTTATAATAGAATTTTATTGTGTTGAGTACAAATAGTTGTTTAGTTAATGTTGTTACAATCAACAATTATTATTTTCCGCAATTATAATTTATCGTAAATTAAGCTATTATTGCTATTATCAAATATTTTAAATTTTTATGAAAATGTGGGATGTTACATGTGGTATTAGAGCAAGGTTCAAACTATAGGCCTGAAAGAGGTCCAAAACACGCAACAATTTTTTTTTATATATAGCAGAAAATTATACTAACCTGAAAATTTTATTATTATGTTATCCTTAAATTATTTTCAGCTACAGGTGTGGAGAACTCAGCTGTACATTTAAGTGACATATTTCAGCCAAACATTCACAGTTCGGGACAACACTATGTAGAGGAAGGTCACAGAGAATTAAATAACAGTTCAAGGGAACTGTTACATGCCTTTCAGGAATTAAAAGCAGAAATCAAATCTGTGAAACAAGATAATGAAAGGATTATGTAAGCACAAGAACAACTAAATCAAGTGTTGTTTGAACACAGCCAAACAGAGGAACAAGAGAGAAACAATGAAGATATTTCCAAAGTTGAGGACATGCCTCACACTGATAAAAATCAGCGAAGTAAAAGATAGCTCAACCTCATTAGGAGATGCTATTGAAGTACGCAAAAGGAATCGTAACTATACCAGTGACAGCAGTGAAGGAGACTCCAAACCAAGAAGGAAAAATCATAAAGAATATGAGCATATTTCTGGAGAGTTCAAGAAGATAAGACCTCCAACTTTCAATGGAGAAACTGAGAAAGGTGAGACAGCTGAAGCATGGCTGTCAGAGATGAAGAAATACTTCCATATCTACAACTATTCAGAGTTCTTAAAGGCAAAAATGGCTATATATAACTTGACCGGAAAAGCGGATATCTAGTGGCAGGACATCAAAAGGGTAAAGGGCATCAAAGATAAAGATGTAAGCTGGAGTGCTTTCAAACGGTATTTCAAAAAGAAGCATCTATCTAAGCAGTACTACGAAGAAAAATCTAAAGATTTCTACGATTTGAAGTTGGGAGGTATGAACATGAAGAAAATGAACAATAAGTTTCTGAACTTACTGAGATATGTACCATACCTCATAGAAGAAAAACCAAAAATTCAAAGGTACCTGAGTTGTTTTCCTTTCAGCATTAAAGACAGAATTGAGTACAACAATCCTAAAACATTTGAGGAGGCTATGAGAAAGGCGGTTTTTTTTTATGATACCAATCGGAAAAGAGAAGGAATGTCAAACTGGAAAAATCATAAGCCCAACAATTTTGAGCAGAAAAAAGAAAAAAATTAGATTCAATGGAAATTCCAAATTTCAAAGGAAAAATTCTCAAAACCGGAATTATCAAGGGAACAATTCCATAAAGAATTCACAGCAGAATTCTACATCACCCAGAAATGCACCTAATACTGCGAAGACCAGTGAACCAAAGACACATATTAAATGTTTTGAATGTCAAGGCCCCCATTACGCATCAGAATGTCCCTTAAGGAAACAGAATGCAAACAACATCAACTCTATACAGACTGAACCTACTATTGGAGACGTAGCAAGGGAGATGCCAAGAATTAATGCAGGACTCAACAACAGGCAAGCAGATCATCAAATCTCCATGGTAGAGATTGAATGTCTGATACATGACCATCCTGTTACTGTTTTAATTGACCCAAGTGCTAGTTTAAGTTATAAATCACTAGATATTGTGGAAAGTCTTCAACTGAAAACTAAAAATTTTAGTAAATCATGGCTAGTTAGACTAGCAACTAGAACAAAGAGGAAAGTATCAGATTTTATAAAAAATTGTGTGTTGTCCATGAATCATTTACAAACACAAATCAAGTTGAATATTCTACCTTTAAGTTCTTATGATATTATAATTGGGATGGATTGGTTAGAAGCCCATCATGTCATCCTGGACTGTTATGGAAAAAGTTTTACATGCTTAAATGAAGAAGGGAAAACTGTAGAAATAAAAGGCATCCCAAGGAGGGTAACCCTTAGACATATTTTAGCCATGCAAGTTAAGAGGGAAATTAGGAAAGGATGCCAAATGTTTGCAGTGAACGTGGTAAATGATGAGTTTATGGATAAAGAGGACAAACTGAAATTAGAGGACATACCTATCCTCAAGGATTTTAAAGATATATTTCCTGAGGAGATTCCTGGATTACCACCCAAAAGAGATCTAGATTTTACCATAGAGTTGGTACCAGGAGCAGTACCAAACTCTAAAGCTCTATACAAAATGAACATACTAGAGTTAAACAAATTAAAATCATAGTTGAAGGAGCTTATTGACAAGAAGTATATTGGACCTAGTGTGTCTCCTTGGGGAGCACATGTCATCTTTGTTAAGAAGAAAGACGGAGCCTTAAGACTGTGCATAGATTATCGCCAACTTAATAAGATGATGATCAAGAATAGGTATCCATTTCCCCGCATAGATGATCTATTTGATCAGCTGCGTGGAGCAATAGTATTTTCAAAGATTGATCTAAGATCAGGATATCACCAAGTAAGGGTTAAGGACGAAGATATTTTCAAGACAGCTTTCCGAACTCGGTATGGACATTACGAGTTCGTAGTCATGCCATTTGTCTTGACTAATGCCCTGGTTGTATTTATGTGTTTGATGAATAAAATTTTGCATAAATACTTAGACAAGTTTGTTGTTGTGTTTATAGACGACATTTTAGTGTACTCTAAAAGCAAAAAAGAGCATGATGAAAATTTACGGATTATCTTACAAGTATTAAGAGATCATTAATTATATGCCAAATTTAGTAAGTGTGACTTCCACAAAGAAAAAATTAAGTATTTGGGACACATAATTTCAATAGAGGGAATCTTGGTTGACCCCGACAAGATAAGGGCCATTAATGACTGGCTGATTCCAAAAGATGTGTCGGATGTAAGATCATTTATGGGCATTACTGGATATTACAGAAAGTTTATAGAAAAAATTTCAAAAATTGCCAACCCCATAACTTCCTTGCAGAAGAAAGGAAAGAAATTTGTTTGGGATCAGAAATGTTCTGATAGTTTCAAGAAATTGAAGAAATTGTTGACTACAGCACCCATCTTAAGGATAGCAAACCCCAACAAGGATTTTGTAGTTTGTACAGATGCATGCAACGACGGACTCGGTGGAGTCTTGACACAAGAAGGACATGCGGTGGCATATGAATCTAGAAAGCTGAAAGTACATGAAAATAATTACTCTACCTATGATTTAGAGTTACTGCCAGTTATTCATGCCTTAAAAATGTGGCATCATTACCTTATTGGTAGGAAATTTACATTATTGAGAGATAATGTTGGCTACTTTTTGGACAGACCTGGGTTTTAATGCAGCGCAGCAACAAAACCCCTTGGCGCACTAGCCCTCTCGGCAACGAGCTGCGCAGCAGCTCGAGGTCTCACCCGAAGTGGCTATGGGGGGCTAAGGAATCAAGCTTCCTTAACCTTGGCGATGTGGAGACTGTGACCTTCTACCCTCCTCGCGGGAGTTCTTGAGCAGAATGTCTTACTCCTCTGTAGCTCTCAGCGCGACAGCGCTGCAACTCGTACCATCTTAACCGCGAGGTCCCTCGTTTCCAGTGCACGAGGCGATTACCCTCCGCGTCGATACCCTATGTATCGTTCCTTCCTGCGTGCCCAGCACAGTAACGCATGCCTCAATCGCCGCAGCGGCAACGTTCTACAGGTTTCTTCAGCAATTAACAATTATAGCTATCAAGAAAGCTTTCGAACTTACTTAGCATATTCATAAAGATAATGCAACGTTCATGTACACACAGATAGTGAACTAAAACATGCAATCACACAACACAGCATCACAACAAGGAAAATTATGAAGTTCACCTCCACGGGGAAACCACGTCCACGGGAGTGTATCTTATATTAATCACAGAATAGGAATTACAATCATGTTGCGCACACAGCTGCAGCCTTAGATCTTTCCAAGAAACTCCACGCACACAGATGGGAGCCCTTCTATCGATCTAGTCTCTTCCTCTACAGAGATTACAATAGTTCAGACATCGACACAAACTGTCTGCAACTCAGGGATTAACTCCACGGTTATCCCGACTCTAACTCTTCTTCTAACAACACAATAGAAGACCGAATGGCTAGCTTACTAGCTGACTGACTGAGAACCAACTAACTTCTATCCTTTACAATTACACATATATATAGGTGGCCATGACGGTCACACCTTTACAAAATTGTGGGCCTTTCCCAACAGTAATCCCCAAAAACCCTATCCACGGACATGGCTAGGTGTACTGTAGGCGTCGTTTGCAGTCAAGTCGTCGTTTCCTGCAGGTTTCGTGACTTCCGGCGCAGATTGCGGGTATGGGTGCCGCTTCATCGTTTACAGCTCCTTATCCTTCGCCTTCAATGCTCTGGTCCGTTGCTCTTCCTTGGTTAAAGAAACCATAACTTCTGTACTTAGCCTTAATGAGGGTAGATGAGCCCTCTACTCCGTCGCTTCATTCATTATGGTAGCTGAGCTCTCTACTCGGCCACATTTATTTTCCTTTGACATGTGCACGCGAGCTCCACGATTTTCGGTCTGTAATCTGCGCTAAGCTCGTCCATCTGGCACCGTACTGCGCATCATCTGCTTCTACCCAAAATTGGTGCTTGTTCAAAATTAGCACTTTCCTTCAATACTTGTGCTTTTTTCCTCAAAATTCGCAGCTTTACCATAGCTACATCCTAGGCTCCAACAGGCCCCTAACACTTACTTGTGGCTCGTCCTCGAGCCACTCACACTAGCGTGTGGTCGCTTTACTTGCGCATCTGCTTTTGCTTGGGCCTCCGCAAATGCTCTCTTCAACTGCGCCATAGCGGAGTCCACTTTATCGACGCACTCCACGGCTATCTGCACCATTTCTGCAGTGGCGTCTTCTTCATTTATGTCATCGACCATCTGTTGAGATTCTGCAATCTCTTTGATCTTTGCCTCGGCTTGGGAAGCAAGCTCAGCATACTCATCCATAAATGGTTGAATGCTGTTAGTGAGTTTAGCATCTTCATTCCTGAGCTTGTGCAGTTGTTGTTGTACTCTGCGTACTTCACTCATTTTCCTCATTTTTGCTAAGTCTCCTAATGCCTTAGCTTCTTCATTCAAAATAGTTAGGGACTGTTCTGCTGCTTGTACTTGTTCTAAAAGACCAACTTTGAAGGGGAGCTTCTCCAGCTCCGTCCAAGCCTCCATAGCTTGGTTCATCAGGTTCTCTGCTTCGACTGCTTGGCTCTGCATTTGTGTGGAAGTTCTGCTTAGCGCTTCAAATTGTTCATGTCTATCATCTGTAGAATGCGCGGCAACACGAGCTTCCAATTCAGTGATCTACGTTCTATGGTCTTCAGCCATAGCAACTAGTTCTTGCTCTAGGGCTTTCACCCTTCCATCAATAATTTGAACTTTCTCAACCAGAGGAAGGTCTGGTTGAATCTCGCAGGCCGGCAACTCCTGGGCGATTTCATCAACTACGTTTCTTATCCCAGTATCTTGTGCCTCATAGAGTGCGAGCTTCTCAGAGATGTTCCTATAGCCTGTCTTCAACTCTATCTCCTGCGATTGGAGTCTTTGGTTTGCGTGGAATGTGGAGAGCTCTCTAGCTCTCAACTCAACAGAAACTTTCTCTTGCACTAGCTGCAGAGTTTCTATAGGAATTAAAGACAAATTTACTTCAATGGGGCCAACTGCGCTTACCTGCAGTGCGGACAAAGGATCTGTAAGTGTCATGCTTGTATGCAGGATGTGCACGACAGTATGCCTCTCTCCAAGTACTTCAACTCGCTCGGTACTTGTGGTTGCTTGCGGTGCCTACGAAGTAGATGCTAGCGCATGGGTCTGGACAACTCTTCCTGCGAGACCTTTTAGTTCTACGAACTGCAGGTCCAGAGCACTTCTGATGTGAGCGTGCGCGGTCCGCAGCTCATGAAATTGCTCTTTCAAATACTGGTCGATCCCCGAGGGAATAGCCTCAGAGGGATGCGACACCTTTTGTTTCTTTGTTGCTGGTTCTGTGGAACCTTCATCACTTCTTTGCTCAAGGGCTTCCTTGCCCTTATCCTTCTCTTGCACAGCAGCGGGTGGCATTGCAGATGTGATTTCGACAGCCTCCCTCCATTCATCCGACCAAGATTTGATAGTTTCTTCGACATCTTCAGTGGTCATCCTGTAAAGTCCTACAGCCCATTCCTCTTGAATGCTGCAAGGGCACAGGTAAAGTTGATGTAAGTCGGCAGAAAAGGCCAACTTTCCTTCAAATACTTTTTTTGTCTCCTCACTCAACCTCGGCATTTCCTGAATGGTATCCTTAAGGAGATGGTAATATTCACAAAATACAGCACGGTTCATCTTGCACTTCGCAGGATTATTGGAATCCCAGAGATTAACATAGCGGATGTCGGCAGGTTCTCCTGTGCGGCGCGGAAGGAACTGAGTGTTCGGGGGTTCCTTCCACTCGACGAAAGCACATAAAATTAAAAGCCAAGAAAAATGGAACAACTGACCGGGGGTGTTTTGGACGTTCCGGCAGTCTTCCAAGAAAGAATTGAGGAGGAAGAGAGACCAATTGTACTGCTCTCCCTCCACAGCTGCGATAGCGAGATCCACGACAGCTCCAATAACTTCTTTAGGTCTGCGCTTTGTAAGAAGTCTGCCTGCAAGCAGACTGCCTGTAAATCTAAGTGCTTCATCCTCAACTATAGTGAGGTCATAAGCTCGACCTCCTCTTGTCAAATTATATTTCTGCACCAGCCGTGCAGCTAGTTTTCTGTCCTTCTCCTTTCCGACAAAATGAATATTAGGGTCCTTACCAACCTTAGATAGGCCGGTAATACGGTGAATCAAATCGACATTTAAATCGATTGGACTCCCCAGCCAAAGGTAACCACCATGATAGCAGGATAGCAGCGTCTTAACAACTGCGTTCACTTCATTGCTACGCCCGAAATGCGGTAGCTTTAACAGGTTCAGGAGTCCAGGCCGCTCAAGATTTGCTGCGAAATCTTTTGGAACAAATTCATCAACCTTTCTATCAGTATTATAGACTACCGTCAGATAACGATCTGGCGCAAACTGAGGATATGTTCTGTAGTCGCCTAAGTTGAAATCAGAGAACTTGACCAGTGGAAGGTGTGGAGGTAACAGAATCAGATACTTTGCATTCTTCGGGATATGCACTTCTGGTGCATCATCTGGACATGGTGGGATATAATTCACCATAGTTGCTAATGGCTCTGGAACGGGCTCGTCCGGCTGCTGCTGCTGAGATGCCCTCATTCCCGGAGATTGTCTTGGATCAGTCCAACCAGGGTGTACATAAGTTGAAGCCATCACCGGAGTAGTCATGCCGAAATCTAAGCCTCGGCGCAGGAATTGGCGGACAACTTCTTCAGTTGACAGGTTCTCCGTCGTGAACCGGTATAGACAACAAAACTTGAACAGACGAATGACAAAACAGCGTGAAATACGAACGCTGAAAACAAAGGAAGCAGTCTGCACACTCGGCTTTGAAAACAATAGCTTAGGTTCTCAAACAAGATTATGCAACTCGAGAAAGTAACCCAAAAATAGACAAGTGCGGAGTATTTATAGCCAAAGGTGATAGTAAATGCAGGCAAGTGGGGCTACTAGCTGTAGGTTCCTATGCATGAGTTGACAACCCCTTTATCCCCCTCACCTCTGCGGTGCATTAAATGTGATGGACGGGCTCTGACAGGCTTCCGGAAGAAGCTAGAGCTTTCGGCGCATGAGTTAAATGCAAATCTTACAGAGATCAAGCCAAATCTGTCAAAGCGGCTACAATTAAATGGCGGGCTTATCCTGCATTAATACTCATACGCGGCTACATAACGGCTGTAATTCAAATTTTTCGGCGGGTCATTTCAGCTTAGGGAACTGTGCATATAGAGGGGTCCACAACGAGAACTCCTCAAGCGGCAAATTGACATAGGGAACTTCGCAAGAGCGACAGTTCGATGACCCGGGGAAAAACTTCACAAGAGCGCAAACTAGGGTCGCTCAGAACAAAATTCTTTTAAACATGCGCGGATGATTCAAGGAACTACGCGGGAAGCCAGAGACTAAAAGTGTCTCGCAACTTCCGTGTAGACTGTGAAAATGCGATGCCTCTTTCAACTACACTGGACATCTGCACTTTTCTAGCAATGTATTAAGTCGACTGGCCAGAGTGGCCGTCGCAATAAAGCTTGAGCCGACTCCCGTTGATCATTGTGGGCAGCAATTCTCCATTTAGCTTCGCAAGCTGAACTGCTCCTCCTTCTCCCGGTTGTGTCAGCACAACCCCCAATGCTATGGAAGAAGCATCTACATGAACATGAAAGGGTTTTCTCCAGTCCGGGAAAACTAGAATAGGCGCAGTGATCATCTTTTCTTTAAGTGTATCCAAGCTCTGTTGGCATTCTTCCGTCCATTGGAACTTTGAATCCTTTTTCAGCAATCTTTCCATAGGCGCAGTTATCTTTGCATAACCTTTGATAAATTTCCTGTAGTACCCTGTATGTCCCAATGTAGTGCGCAATTGCTTAACTGAGTTGGGCGCAGGTAAATTAGCAATGATGGCAACCTTCGCAGGATCCATCAGGAGTTCTTGTCTGCATACAATATGGCCCAACAAAATACCAAAAGGAGCATGGAAGATACATTTTTTCAAGTTAAGGGAAATATGATACTGTCTACATTTTTCTAACATCATGTGCAGGTTTCCTATATGGTTCTTTAGTAAACCAAATACAGTCCAGTCATCAAAATAGACTTCGAGAAACTTATGGATGAATTCTTTAAAAACAACAACAACAACTCTAGAGAAGATAGCAGGTGCGTTTTTAAGACCAAAGGGCATTACCGTATACTGGAATGATCCCCATTCAGTCGCAAAAGTGGTCTTGTGACGGTCTTCTGGATGGATTCTGATCTGATGGTATCCGGAAAAGCCATCAGTGAAGGAGTAAGCCTCCTGTCCTCCAACATTATCAAGCACTTCGTCGGTAAAGGGAGTAGGAAATGGATCATGCGTTGATGCGTCATTCAGCTTGCGCAAGTCCACGCAGATTCTTATTTCGCCTTTTGTCTTCTTCTCTTGTACCACCATAGGACTAATCCAGTCACTTTCCTCTACTGGTTCAATGATACCTGCTGCGAGCATTTTATCAATTTCTTCTCTAACCTTTTCTTTATATCACGGGTTCAACCTGTACGGGCGTTGTTTTACTGGCTTGGCGTCTGCTTTCAGAGGTATGCGCATTACTCCTAAATCTCCTGGGATGCCTTTCATTTCTGTGAACTTGGTAGGAAAGATATCCTGGTAGTCACGTAATAAATCTGAAACATGGCCAACAATTTCATCATCCCAATAATCTCCTATAGAAGCAAACTTGGGTTCGGCTTCTGTACCAATGTTAATCTTTTTGAGCTTGATGTGTTCTGTAATGGCAGGAATATCAAGCTGAGGACCTTCAACATTGCGCATCCCTTCTGATTCTGGAATATTGATGTTGTGAGGATCATCCTCTTCTCCAACAGTAAAATTATATAATTCCAGGGCATGTTCTATTTGGACATCCCAATCTGGTTGGGAATATTCTAGTAATGGACATTGTTCAAATATCTTCTTTTTAATGCACTTTAAAGCATGGTCGATGCTCGGATATTCTGATTCAAAACTAAAGGTAAGCTGAAAACTTTCTATCATAAGAGGCCAAGTGATAGTGCCTCTGCGCAATTCCGTTTCAATGTACCAGTTCCTCGGGACTGTATCCAATGTGTGGATGAATAGCTGAACCCACTCATCTTCGGGAATATCTGACCATTGCTGAATACATGATTCAACATGTGACCTGGGGTCACTCTGTCCCTCATATTTGCACAACACTTCTGCTGTAGTGTCCTGAAATCTGTGCAGTATCAATCTGCGACAGTCTTGCCATGTGTGAATATTCTCTTTATGCACACCCCACCATCTTGCGGGTGTAGCGCGCAATGCTACATGCAATGCGTGTATGCGTTTCTCTTCTGGGATCTGTTGTTCATATGTATGTATGAATTCACTTATTTCAGTTAAACCATCAAAAATTGGAGTGTCATTCAATTCTGTACCAATCCATCGAATGGATTTAGTCATCATGGTGCAACGCCTTGCAGAAACCTCATGTAAGCGATTCTGCCAGTTTTCTAGTCCTGCTTTTGACTCTGATGTGCACGAACTATCGCATCGCCAGCTGATATGGCCGTCTGCTGTGGGATGGACATAGTCACTATGACTCGCAGTCATCTGATACAAACTTTCCATGTGGCGCACTTCTTCTTCTGCCCGAATGGGTTCAATATATCTTGGTCCTTGAATGGGATCAAGCGGTGCAATGACCCTAATCTGGTCATCCTCAAAGGTTATCTGTCTTTTCTTCAAATTAATGACAGCTAAATTATCAAATGCCCAGTCTATGCCTAAAAGTGTTGGGTAAGGTCTACTATCATCTAGAATTTTGATTACTTCAAAGTCTGCAGAACTTCTTACTCCCTCGATATTAATAGGTACATTGGGTAATCTGCCCAATGGAGAGACTTGTTGCTGATTCGCAAGTCTTAGCTGGACAGGAGATCTTGTAAGCTGAGGGCTACCCATTTGTTCCCATTTCAAATGCTCCAATCTGCGCTGTGAGTCTCATTTCTTTTCCAGTTCTAGTATGACTTCCAATCTGGTGAACAGCACGCTGCGGTGTGTTCATCGAAGCAGATTGTTGACATTTATCGAATAGGTGTTGAAGTTCAATAGCTGCTTTTTCATTGCGCAACAACTTTAAGCAGTTTCTCAGGAAAGCATGGACACTGCCTAGTGCATCCTCTTCATCATCAATCCTTCCAGATGTAGTGGCTTGTTCTTGTACTAGGTTCTCTTGTCTTAGCATTTGCGGTCTGATGTCATTATGCGGGATTGCGACTGAAGTTGAAGGTCTCGGATCTGAGAAATACTCTCGAGCTTGCTTGAATGCTTCTTTCTGCTTCTGCAGGTCAAGCGGGGATGGTTTTATATTAGTGTGGCGCACCCATTGCGTCGCTTGCTTTCTAGTTCCCAACTCTGGCGCACCAGTAGTTGCTCCACTGCGCGTCACTATATTAATGGTAGGCTCTGGTTCTCTTTTTTCTGCTCCTATCAACTGGATGTTCTGATTGACCGGTGGCGTCTTTGCTTGCATCTTAGCCATCAACTGAGGGAATTCTTCAATGATATGATCATAAGATTTACAATATCTGCAAATGGTTGTTGGATTCTGGAAATCCCTTGCAAAATGACCTTGAGCTCCACAATTGTAGCAAGTAATCTGTCCTCTTCCTCGACCAAAACCTGCTGTGTGTCCACGGCCCCTATAATTTCCTGCTCGACCGTCGCGAGTTTGGTCATACTGTGGACCTGCTGTGGGTCCTTGTGCCTCTGATTGTACTCTGTAAACATCATGTTTTCTTTCTATCATAAGGTCATATGCTCTACAGTTATTCTCATCATGGCCTACTGATTTGCAGAAATTGCAATATAGATTCTTTGGAGTTTGTACATATTTCTGTAACAAGTGACATTCTTGTGGTATGTGACCTCTAGTTCTACAGATTTCACACCAAGGCCCCTGGGCCTGTGGTAAAGGGTTAGGCGCTCCAGTTGCAATATACTCTATGAAAACGGGACAATGGTCCTTTGAGTGATCTTGCGCTTTACACTTTGTACACCAAATTTCTTCCTTAACTTCCTTGCCTTTCTTAATATCATGGATTTGCAAGGTTAAGTTTGCTAATTGGTTCTGCAACTGCGCAACATCGTTGCTTGTTCCAGCAATTGGTGAAGCTTCTAGTTTCATGGCCATTTCTAGAGCTTGTTCCTGAGTAGTGAGATTCTGTTGCATAAGAGGAAGTCTAATGTGTGGAAGCAGCGCAGCAATGAACCATTCCTTATGCTGCTATGGTGCAAACTCAAAGCTTACTTGATATATCAAGGCCTTAAACTTTTGGTCAAAGTCCCATACTGACTCTGTAGGTAACTGTTTTATGTCTTTGAGCTCTGTTATACACTATGATTCTGATTTAGGTTTCTTGAATTCCTTAATCATAGCGCTTCTTACATCAACAAGCGTCCTATTCTATGCTGCTGAGTATTTCATGAACCAAGTTAAGTCTCTTTCTCTTAGTGTGGTTGCTAACTAAACAAGCTTAACAGCATCGTCATTAATTTGCTCAATTGTCCAAATGGCTTCACATAGGAACCAGTGCTGCTCAGGGTCTTCTAGCCCTGTTCCTCTAAAAGTTGGTAACTTCATGTCATCACCCATCCTTCTTGCTCTAGGTTGAGGTGGAGGTGATGTAGCAGTGCTTCTAGGATGGTCAAATGAAGGTGGTGCTGAGGTACTAGAAGTACCGTGCGAGCTACTAGAAGGTGTTACTGCGGGATTATACTGAGCTTCGTCTAGTTTTTGCGGTGTAAAAGGATGATAGGGGATATGAGCACTCCCTTGTCTCTCTAGGTGACTTGCTCTAGGAACTTAGCTATCTTCTGGGCTAGACTCGAAAGAATGTTGGTCAAGGCCTACTTTATACCGCTTTCCACTACGAGTGCAACCAATAGCTTCAAAATCACTATCAGAATCTATGGACATTACTTGTCTATGCTATTCATCAGAAGCTATGCATAGTTTTCCTTTTTCATATAGAAGCATTTTATTCCAGAAGTTCAGGGAATTTAGGAACTTACCCCTGTATGCTTTGAAGAAGTTCCTCTCAGCTTCACTAAAACGCTTTCTCGTATCTACTGTGAACTCAGTGATGAAACATTCCAGCAAATTGTTCAACCAGAAGTCTACTGCGCAGGAGACAGAATTATTGACCCGCTTCAAAATATTGATTAGCTCAGGCATCCAAGCGACAGGTCGCTCAACATGCACAGTGGGTCTAGTATCCGCTAACTTGGCTACCCACGCATGCAATTCTAGTGCAAACGTGGCAAAGAAAATTTCGTAAAGATCAGTATAAATATACTTCTGCAACCATTCTTCTGTCTGAATCCTGGAGCTTCTATTTTCTCGGTCAGCGAACTCTCTAGCTTTTAAATCAAACCAGTCTTGAATTTCTTTAGCTGTGGGATTCCAGTAGCACATTGCCTTCAAGGTAGTAGGGTGAAAGTTGACAACAGAAGCATTTGTTGGATTAACCAACCATAAGGCAACAATCTCGCGTCGTCGGAGTAACAAGTCTCAAGGCAACGGAACTCTTTGTTGGCTCCTTCTTTCTCTAGGTTTCGCATCGATCTCGCGCGTCACCGAAATAACAAATCTCACAGTAACAAGTCATGCGGCAATGGAACCATTTGTTGGCTTGGGCCACAATCTCACACGTCGCGGAAATAATAATTCTTGCACTAACCAGTCATGAGGCAATGGAACCATTTGTTGGCTTAGGCCACAATCTCACACGTCGCGGAAATAATAATTCTTGCACTAACCAGTCATGAGGCAACAGAACCATTTGTTGGCTGCTTTTTGGACAGACCCGGGTTTTAATGGAGCGCAGCAACAAAACCCCTTGGCGCACTGGCCCTCTCGGCAACGAGCTGCACAACAGCTCGAGGTCTCACCTGAAGTGGCTATGGGGGGCTAAGGAATCAAGCTTCCTTAACCTTGGCGATGTGGAGACTGCGACCTTCTCCCCTCCTCGCGGGAGTTCTCGAGCGGAATTTCTTACTCCTCTGTAGCTCTCAGCGCGACAGCGCTGCAACTCGTACCAGCTTAATCACGAGGTCCCTCGTTTCCAGCGCACGAGGCGATTACCCTCCGCGTCGATACCCTATGTATCGTTCCTGCCTGCGCGCCCAGCACAGTAATGCACGCCTCAATCGCCGCAGCGGCAGCGTTCTACGGGTTTCTCAGCACTTAACAATTATAGCTATCAAGAAAGCTTTCGAACTTACTTAGCATATTCATAAAGATAATGCAATGTTCATGTACACACAGATAGTGAACTAAAACATGCAATCACACAACACAACGTCGCAACAAGGAAAATTATGAAGTTCACCTCCACGGGGAAACCACGTCCACGGGAGTGTATCTTATATTAATCACAGAATAGGAATTACAATCCTGCTGCGCACACAGCTGCAGCCTTAGATCTTTCCAGGAAACTCCACGCACACAGATGGGAGCCCTTCTCTCGATCTAGTCTCTTCCTCTACAGAGATTACAATAGTTCAGACGTCGACACAGACTGTCTGCAACTCAGGGATTAACTCCACGATTATCCCGACTCTAACTCTTCTTCTAATAACACAATAGAAGACTGAATGGCTAGCTTACTAGCTGACTGACTGAGAACCAACTAACTTCTATCCTTTACAATTACACATATATATAGGTGGCCATGACGGTCACACCTTTACAAAACTGTGGGCCTTTCTCAACAGTAATCCCCAAAAACCCTATCCACGGACATGGCCAGGTGTACTGTACGCGCCGTTTGCAGTCAAGTCGCCGTTTCCTGCAGGTTCCGTGACTTCCGGTGCAGATTGCGGGTATGGGCGCCGCTTCATCATTTACCGCTCCTTGTCCTTCGCCTTCAATGCTCTGGTCCGTTGCTCTTCCTTGGTTAGAGAAACCATAACTTCTGTACTTAGACTTAATGAGGGTAGCTGAGCCCTCTACTCCGTCGCTTCATTCATTATGGTAGCTGAGCTCTCTACTCGGCCACATTTATTTTCCTTTGACGTGTGCGCGCGAGCTCCGCGATTACCGGTCCGTAATCTGCGCTAAGCTCATCCATCTGGCACCGTACTACGCACCGTCTGCTTCTACCCAAAAATTGGTGCTTGTTCAAAATTAGCACTTTCCTTCAATACTTGTGTTTTTTTCCTCAAAATTCACAGCTTTACCATAGATACTTCCTAGGCTCCAACAGATAACATGGATCTGAAATATTTATTGGATCAGGAAAACCTAAATGCTAGACAAGCTAGATGGTTGACATTCTTAAGTGAGTATGATTTTTAAATTCAGCATATTAAAGGGAAGGAGAACAAGGTTGCAGATGCCTTGAGTCGTAAGGAAAAACTAAATTTCATTTCAGCAATCAGTACTTATTCAACTGATTTGGAAAATCAGATTCTGGAAATAGGTGAAACGGATGAAGAATACAGAAAAATAAAGGAAAATATAGCAAACAACAATTTCGAAAAGTGTAGGGCAGATTACAAAATGAAGGAAAATGGTTTATTACTGTTTAAAAACAGATTGTATGTACCAGATATACCGGAAATAAAATTTCTGATATTAAATGAGATGCATAAAAGTCACTATTCTGGTCATCCAGGTTATCAAAAGACCATTACTATGCTAAGAAAAGAATACTATTGGCCCAGAATGAAGGATGAGGTATCAGAGTACATAGAAAAGTGTTTAGACTGTCAGAAGGTGAAGGTTGAACACCAGCATCCTGCTGGATTGTTGCAACCACTACCAATACCAAGCTGGAAATGGGAAGTGATCAGCATAGATTTTATTACTGGATTGCCTAAAAATCAGAAACAACATGATTCTATCATGGTGGTTGTGGACAAACTCAGCAAGGCAGTACACTTCATACTCGTAAAGACTACGCATAAAGCTCCAGATATTGCAGAGATCTTTATGAAATAGATTTTTAGACTACATGGTATACCGAAGGTAATAATTTCAGATCGTGACTCGAAGTTTACAGGTAACTTCTGGAGGTCACTGTTTAAAGGGTTGAACACAACTTTAAATTTTAGTACAGCATTTCATCCAGAGATGGATGGTCAGACAGAAAGAGTAAACCAAGTTTTAGAAGATTTATTAAGAATGTATGTTAAGGATCAGCCTGGTAAGTGGGAAGACTACTTGCACTTAGCAGAATTTGCTTATAATAATCACTATCATGCATCGGCCAGATTTAGTCCTTTTGAAATTCTTTATGGTAGGAAATGTAATACACCTGTTTTGTAGAATGATCCAGTAGATAGAGTTGTTTTAGGACCTGAATTATTGCAGGAGTTAGAACTAATTGTGAAATAGGTGCAAGGACATTTAAAAGCTGCCCAAGATAGGCAGAAAAGTCAAGCAGATTCAAAAAGAACTCATAAAGAGTTCCAGGTTGGTGAACATGTATTCCTCAAGGTAAGACCGAAAAAGAGTTCACTGAAACTGGGAAGCTGTGCCAAGTTGGCACCCAGGTATTGCGATCCTTTCAAAATATTGTCTAAGGTTGGAGCAGTGGCATACCAATTGGATTTACCATCTAACTTAAAAATACATAATGTTTTTCATATATCGTTTTTCAAGAAATATGTGCAAGATACTACTCATGTTGTAAACTGGAATGATGTACAGGTGGGACAAGACGGAGATTTTTCGGTGGAACCGGATTGTATCCTCGGAAGGAGGGAAACTATTTTCCAGAATCGCAGCATTGGGCAAGTGAAGGTGCAATGGAAGCACCTTATCCCAGAAGAGGCAACCTAGGATTTGGAGAGTAGTATGCAGGCAGCATACCCAACTCTGTTTCAGGAACACTCCAGGAGTGATTAACCAACATCGAGGATGATGTTGAGGCTTAAGGGGGGGTGTATGTCACCTACCCAAATTTCTGAGAATTATTATTTTATTTGCAAAATACTTTATGTTAAATTTAAATTACAAAGTTTTGTAATTATGATCAGTTTTTATCATGGATGAATGTAATTACTGAATGTTATTATTTAAATAAATTAATTAGCAGAAAAACACCCAAGAGGACTATTGAATGAGTGTTCACTGACCCACTAGGAGGAATGGAAGCTGTTGGTAGGTATGGGATAGATGGCAGCAATTGCATCACACCACTAGCTGTTGGTTATGGGACAACTACCCCTAAAAATAGGGCATCATCCCCCAGGTGGGGGGAGTGAGCAAACAGCTCATTTAATGACCCAGTAACATCTGAAAAGGCCTAGGCATCCTATAAAGGAAAATTCGAATTGAACATGCAGCTCTTAATCAATATTTTTGCAGAATATTTTCCTCAAGTGAATCAGGTGATCACAAGAGAGATTCGAGTAGGTAGGCTGGTGGTGATTGTAATCTTAAGTCTGCATTATTGCTGAGAGGAACAAGAGATGCTGGTGCAGATCTATGGGACTGCTAACTATTGAAGATTTTGAAGTTAATTGCTACAGCAAGAAGAAGTCCTATTTCCTGAGTTTCTTCCTCCTGGTGGCTCAGTGAACAGGCTCGGGGGTCCTAAGACAAGTACTTGACTGTTTTTAGGAATTGGCTGGGTGGAACAGTCTTCTTGGTCTGTTTGTTGCCCTACAGATTTTCTACTTATTCTCAGTTAAATAATTCTATTATGTTTAACTAGTATTTTCTGTTTTTCTGTTTTCGAAAGAGAATCCCAACCTAGAATTGTTTAAAGTCTGAATGTTTAAGTTTAAAGTTAGATTGAAAAACCAATATCTATATTTTTCCACATGTTGTTTTGAAGCATCATACTTCAGTATAGATACACAGATTAAGTATAGATGAAAAGATAGGCTTATAGCCATTGATTCGACAGTTAATTACAGTATTCGAGTTTTGCTTTGTTTTCTACCTTACAGTTAAAAATAGTAATAATTACTGTATAATATATAATCTATTACAGAATGCTCTTTTACTTCTTGAAAAATAAACATTGTTTAAATTCCTATACCATCACATTGCAATATACTTAACATTACTGTATACATAGTAAATAGTTAAATTTATATTTCGATATATTATATTAAGTCTGCATTATGAAAAGGATAGATGCAATTAAATAAGTGCATCTATTTTATCAAGATGTAAACAACAGTATCTTACAGTCTTCTCATTCTCTACATTGTACACATACATTGTTCCATTTTCCTATTATAAGCATTGTATTGATTATTCTTCTAATAAATAATAGAAACTTTATAAACAACTTTAATTGCTTTTATTGTTATTTCATTCTTTTAGATCTGCTAAAAACTGTAAGTGTCAATTGTAATTTTGAACCTCGTCTCAAAACCCTAGTTAGGTTTAGATTTCCACTTTCATCATATTTACAATAGAAAACATTACATTCTACTTAGACATTAAATCGAACCCTAGTCGATACCATAAATCCTGTTTAGATTTTCTTTTCAGAATTTTACTTTATTTTCAAACAAACACGAATTAGGCTATGACCCTAATTGTTTCCTTTGCAAACAAAATTTGAAAAACGTTTCGTCATTTTTAATCTACATAGTTATCATTATCGACGAAAATCCTTAAACCCTAGTCTCGCTCAAAGAAACACAACATTAACAACCAGTATCAAGACGAACAACACAGACATCTACACAAAATATTTAGCATACTATTTCATTTCTAAGAATAGAATTATCATTTACACAGTGAACGAGCCCATGGCTCTATTTCAAAACTTAACCATTGAAATCGTGATTCTCAGAACAAGATTTTACAACATGTTTTCCAAACAAAATTATACAAAGTCTTTTCCCAGTTTCCAACAGATTGAAAGAGCTCAAAATTCTCAAGTCTCGAAGAGTTACAACTCCAGTCGGCCACATCAAATTTCACAGTATAGAAACCAAGTATCATTTAAAGGAACAGAAGTCACTTCACCAAATAACAAGCGTGCTTCGAAACATCTTCAACTTTCAACAACGGTAGAGCAACAATAAGTCGTGGTAAGGCCTGTTACTCATTTCTTGTAACCACCTCAATCACAGTCGGAGATCACTATGATGGTTTGGAAGACCCAAAGCTTACCGGAGTGGGTGCATGATGTTTCCTTTGCCAAAACCCTTACACAAGTGATTTTCAAAACCCTGTAACTGACAAACGAAAGTTCGGAGTTAGATTTCTGTCACCTTTTAAACTAAAAGGATTTGATATACAAAAAAAAGGGAAGACCAATTCATTAGACGAATGCTTACCTCCACAACCATGTTGAGAATGATTTCATGAACGATACCAGGATGCTACTTTCATCTTGCAGTTATGCATGTTTCTTTTCGCTCATTTTCTCAAAAACATAAATCTTAAACCATAATTTTGATAATCCGTTGAACCAGAGGCCCAATCTCTTAAACTACATTGATATTATAGTGAGGAAACCCTGCAACCTCAACCCTTTCGGAAGGTCTTGAGGTCAAACCTCTCCCAAAAATCCTCGACAAGATTTTTCGGTAGCCTGTCGGCAACACCGAACGGAACAATAACACTTTGAACAACTTTCCAAGTTCAAAAACCAAAACACACAGTAGATGTTAGGGTTACAATCTGATGGCCTCGATTCATCTTCATCGACGGTCACAACATTGCCATCAAAGTTATCATTGGTACCAGCGACGTTGATATTAATTGCCCATCCTTCTTCACATGTTGGCAATGCCACTATGGCACAAGGAGAAGCAAGTAACAACCAGTGCAAAGGCGTATCACCCTTACACATGGCAAGCACGGAGACATTCACATCTACGTGGATCGTTAGCAATCCAATTTGGCAGGGATGTGGTACCAAGCTTGTAATGCAGGATCGTTGCGTGATCTCTACCACAGCTTGGGACAGACGCCAACTTATTGAACCAACGATCTATCCAGTACCAAATTTAATGTTTTGTCAGTACAATCGACGTGATAGTAAACTATACAAATTCTTTGTTAACATAACAGTTCTAATTTCGACCTAGTATTAGTACCGTTTATGCAAATACTTCATTATAATGTTAGCACTACATTGCTATCATAACGACATATTACAATGTTGGTAATGACTTGCAACATATCGTATAGTTTTAATTCTAATGTTTGTATTATATTGTAAGTGTTTCGTTATATGTTTTAATATTGACATTAAACCGAGAATCGGTATAGTCAGACCGATATATTCATAAGATTTTGAATATGTTACATTTGCATTATAATAAATCTATAGTTTGTTTTATTTAAATTTTGGTTTATTCATCTATTTATTACAAATGTATGGTCTTTAGGAAAGACCACATTGTTCTCATAAGATCTAAATAAGTATAGTGGTAGATAGGAAACATGGACCATGAAATTTATATAGATGATCATAGTGTTGTATAAGCTCGCAAGCATATATACTATTATATTTAATTTGGTAATTTGAAACAATAAGTTTCTTCGATTCCCTATCCACATTTATTCATGTGATACAATGGAACTGTACCATCTTGGTACTACCATACAAATGATGACAACAAGACAGCTATCATCACGATAATGACGACGACAGAACTAGCTAGTACAACGATGACTACAGTAACGATGTTGTTAACAAGATGCTTGTTCAACAGCTAACATGGGTTGATCTTACTCAGATACAAGACGAACCTTGGAAAGCAGAAGTGTAAGCATGTGAATCGTACCTGTATGCTTTTATAATTACAATAGTCTCTAAATATTCTATTTTTGTTTACAACGATGAATTTGAACTTACACAAACTGAAATTTATTGCAATCATGAAACTTCTTACCTGTCGTCTGCACATAGAACAGGTCCAATGCTTTAGCGTTGTAGCTAAGTAAGCTTCGGGGTCCCTCATAGGACTCCCTTGGTTAGCAAAAAGCAAACTGTTAGTATCATCTCAAAAGAAAAAGTATCATATCACATTTCTAACCTCTCATTTCATTTATTACTTTAATCATGCTTATCATTGCAGGAGAAAAATGTCACTTCATAATTCTAATTCATTAGTTCATAACCAGAGTTGTTATGAATGTGTTTTAAGTTGTCACTGTTGTATGGTTTATAATAGAATTTTATTGTGTTGAGTACAAATAGTTGTTTAGTTAATGTTGTTACAATCAACAATTATTATTTTCCACAATTATAATTTATCATAAATTAAGCTATTATTGCTATTATAAAAAATTTTAAATTTTTATGAAAATGTGGGATGTTACAATATTGTTCCCAGTTTGAGAATAGCTACATTTATAGGCATGGAAGATCGTGCAGTGCTAGAAGAAAAACTCTTACACTTGTTTGGTCTGGAGGAGGATCGCTTCATGGTAGGCTTCCACCAACAAGTGCAGAAGGAAAGGGAAAAAGCATGGCATGATCGCCACATCAAGAACAAGTCTTTTCAGGTAGGTGATCTAGTCCTCCTGTATGATAGCAAATTCATGAAATTTCCTGGAAAGTTTAAAATGCATTGGCTTGGCCCATATACTGTAATGCATGTTACTAATGGTGGCACAGTCCAGTTAGCCAACTTAGCCGGAGAGACCTTGCCAAATTTGATAAATGGAAGTAGACTAAAGCTTTATCGTGATAGTGCTGCTTCGTAGAATCTATGATGATCAGGCAGAAGAAATTTCTAAGTGCCAATTACAGTTGAAATTGGGCACTAAAAAGCTGAAGGAATCTATACGAGATGTATAGTAAGGAAGCTGTACATACCGCGCAGCACTGTTAGAAAATGCTTCTATAAAAAAATAAAAAAAATAAGAAAAGCAAAAGAGAAAAGGAAATGAGCAGTTGCGACGTTCAAAAGGCAATTGCGAAGCGCAAGTGAACAAGGAAAACCATTCAGTTCAAAAGCAAGAAATCAAGCACCACGAAGAGACTACGTAGGATAGATCAGGACCCATAGCACAGTTTGACACAATACTCAGAAAAATAGCCGTTACAGTATCGGTCGGAGAAAATAGCCATTATATAGCTGTTGCTAGCAACCGCTTGGGCATTTAACGCATAGATAGTTGTTCTGAATAGAATTTTGAAGGACAAGATCGAAGGATCCGCTGGATTTGGCCAACGGATACCACAATTAATGCTTATCTAGCCGTTGAAGAGCATAGAGGAGGGTTAGCTACACCTATAAGTAATGCCGCATTCAGGCTCATGGGCGTTACCAAACACTTAGAATTTTATTGCGAACAGTCCTGTCCGAGTTATATTTCGCAAGCTATCTGAAACCTTGTGAAATTTAGCCAGTGAATGTCTGAGTGGACCTCAATATAAGAAGAATTCACTATCCAAGAGATTGTGAAGGTATTCCAATATGGGGGGATTGAAGGTTAATGAGAACCCCAGCTAAGAAAGTTGTCTTTGAACCAGGTCAAGGATCAAGACGATCACCGAGACACGGTTCAGTGATGGAAGATAAAGGAAAAAATACAATAGTACCAAGGACGAATATACCCAAGATGGGTTCCATAGTGCAAAATCCGTCGGTAACAGATAAAGAGATACCGCTGACTATGACTCCGAACTACATCTCACCGCGTGCACTGGATGCACTAGTCTTTAAGCTAATGAAAAACGCTACGTATGGGATCCCATTATCACCAATATCGAAGCATGTGGATGTAGACAAGATTCTATTGGGAAAAATCCTAGATTGCAAGTGGGAGGATTATGATCCACTGGTGATACAGAAGGAGGAGCCCAATGACTCGAAGTTCCCACAATTCCAGCCTGACCATTACATGTGTTGGAAGAAATATACAAAGGATGAGCTTAACTTGGTCACCGAAAGTTTGTTATCAGGAGTAGTCCAGTCTAGGATGCTCAACCTACTCAGGCTCCCACATTTTGATAGAACCCCAAAACTAAACGCGGTAGTAAGAATGTTGATGGCATGAATGCATCAGGGCTATTTGTGGCTGGACCGCAATGTGGACCTAAACATTGACCTAATCCACCGTATCACAGGCCTGAGTAAGAGGGGTAAATATCCCAAACAATTCTTCCAAGGAAAGAGCAAGGATAGAAAAGCTGTGACCATGATGAAGAAAACCCAGGCTGTCGTCAAAGGGAAGAAGGGTTTCCAGACAGAAGACATTGAGAATAGGGTGACAAAGTTTGTCACGCAACTGCTAGGAGGAAAAATCCTGAGGAAATGCAGACCTCTAGAGGTAAGTGCGGGTGCAGTACTGCTTGGTGCCATGGCAGCAAAAGGGGAACAGTTTAGCTGGTCGCAATATCTACTGAACTAGTTCATGGAGGAACTCAACAACACGCAGATCAATGGAGAAAATTTTCACTATACTTGGATTATAGTATTGATTGCTCTTGTTGGATGGAAAGAGCCAAAGGATTACGTTGGAGTAACCATTGATCCCAATGAATGCAGGGGGGCCTGTTACTCAAACCTCTGGGCAAATCTGAATTCGCAGAGGAAGCACACGACAGCTGAAGTGTTCTACAAGTACTATAGCTAGTTGTGCGATGCGATTGCCGTGACCCCCAGGATCGCAAAGCAGGTAGCTAGAAAATACATTCGCATCATTGATTTTTATGCTGACATGCGCAGTATCCATATTTCACCAAAAGCACAGCAGAAGAAGGCGGAGTGGTACACAGGAAGCTACCACATGTATGACGAGGACAATGACAATATAATGAAGGAATGGTATACTGAGTTCTGTGTAGAGGTTGTCGATGTCCCAAGCGATTCCGAGGAGGATAAACCCATTCCACGTTCATGCCCGATAGTTGAAGAAAAGGAGACAGGAAAAAGGAAGGAGTCGGACAGCCCCGGCCAGAAAAAGGGAGCACGCAAGAAGCAGAAAAATGATAAAGGAAAGTTAGATACAATACTCAAGAGGACAATTATGAAATGATCGGGGTGAAGTTCACAGAGCAGATGGAAGATCTCATGACTGACAAGGAGAAGAAAGATAAAGAAATACAGGATACTCTGCAGAAGAATCTGGTTTCGTTGGAGGGCATTACACTAAAGATTGACGAAGTGCACAAGAGATTACCCCCGCCGCATGACTCAGAGTTAGAAGGGAAGTGAGGAGGGACTTTGTAGCAGCCATAGTTGACCATGACCATCCCTGCGAAGTCACGTATTGTCCATATGGATATGAGCACTGTCACTTTGCGCATGCCAGAGAAATTAATGTTAGACATGAAGGATGTCGAGCATGTGGAGTTGGACTTAAAAAATACCACTGTCGGGCCTACACTTCTTACACCTGTAGTGTGTGGAGGAAATGCATGAAAGAACCATTGATGCGGTCAAAGGACAGGTTGAGTTGCAAGCAGCTAATAGGAAGTTAGAGTAAGATAACTTGTAGAGAGCTATGGAGTTGCAAGACGCACATGATCGTCGGCTAAGACTCGAATCCACGATCACTGCGGTTGCCAACAACATAGAGGAGATTGAAGTACAAGCAGAACCAGTGGATACTGTTGTTAAAATTGGCGAGCTGGTTAGTAGTCTGAAGACAGGGATGCAGGACATGGAGATTCTCCATGAGGCTAATATTGTTGCCTTGAAGGAGCAAATTAACCCACAAACCCTACCAAATGAGCAACAGTTGATAGAAAAGGAGGTGAAGGCCGCAGCAGAGAACATTGCAGCGGAAGTGGCTAAGTACCAAGGTTTGTTGGAAGCAGCATCGACGACATTCACTACCCTCAAAGAAGACCCAGCATTGCAGGAAGTGAAGGATGCTGTAAAGGAGAAGAAGGTTGCACTAGAGCAGCTGGATACATAAGTAAAATCTCTTTTACCAAGAGACAGGATGACAAAGTATCGAGAAATAAACATGATGAAAAAGGAAGTTCAAGCGTTGAGGGAAAAAGAAAGTGAACTGGGAGACAAGTCACAATCTTTGTTGGAGGATGCCAGCACGATCTGGCAAGAGATCGAGGATAAGTTAAAAGAGCTGCGTGAGAATCAAGCACAGGTGGAAGGCTAGATCGACGAGGAAATTACACTTGAAATAATGGAGACATTCCAACAAGTCGAGCAGGACACAAAGCAAGTGGCCGACAAGCTGTTTGGCACATATAATGAGCTCGCTGCGAAGTTAGCTCCACAGCCGGAGGAAGAGCTTGGCGAAGTTGCAGGTGTCTCGGGGGCGAGCCACATGTAAGTGTTAGGGGCCTGTTGGGCCTGGCCCAAGTGGGGCAATTTTGGACAAGGATTTTTGGAACTGTGAAGCTAAGCGTAGTTCAGCCTAAATAATTTTTTGTATAATTTTTGGGATGCTCCGAAGTTGCACGCAGTGCAGGGTTGGAAGAGCTGCGAAGATCGGTGCTGCGAGGATGCAGTGCCGCGAAGTGTCCAGTCTACAAGGATCCAGCAGGGCAGAGTGTTGGATGGGAAATATGGCACATGTTCCAGGTAGACCGTCGATCGTCTATTTCTGGTAAAGATGCTCCAGGAGTGCCAAGCGGTGGGTAGGAGCGGATCGGTAAGAAAGTGATTGGTCGCACACACAAAAGATACCACTACCTAAACCAGTCGCACGAGGTCATTAGAGGAAGAACGGCTCGGCGAAAGAGACCTATTGGCATGCATGCGACAAGAAGGCCGATAGCGACGTGGGCATCAGCGAAGGGCAGGCCATGATGGAAGATTTGCTACCAGGCACCAGCTAGCTCGATGAGCTGGAAACTATAACTGTTTTTGTAAACCTAAGGGTTTTTGGCCTGCAGATTGTAAAGACATGACCTACGGGCATGATCTATAAATAGGGAAATTTTGTATGGGAAAGGGTTGAACTCTTCATTTTGGTCAGTATTGATTATTATAGAATCTTAAGCTTGAAATCCATTGTAAAGGCTCTGCAACTGAACGTGCAGAGACCTCTCTGAGAGAGAAGAGAGTCTGCAGCTGAGTGCGTAGACTAAGAACGGTTGTACCCTTCCCAAAAAGATTAATATTAACAACCGTTCTTGTGGACGTAGCCTCCATCCGGGGGGTGAACGACGTTAAATTATGTGTAGTGTGATTGATTGTGTTGGTGTATTTGTTCATTTGCTTAGTATGGATGTTTGATGCCGCAGTTATCTGTTATGTGATTTCTTTTATATGTATTCACCGCAGGAAATGATGGGAATAATATGTTAAGTAATACATGAGTGGATGAATGTTAAGTATTCAGATCGTCTAAGTCTTTGAATACAAGAACCTGTGGATAATCATATAGTTAAGCACTGGATCTGAGCATAGTGTTGGAACACGCAGTTCTATGTATTTTGTTCAATTGTATACGCCATAAAGATAGTAGCTAAGTGTTGATGAATGGATCAAGATTGTCAAGTATCGATTGATTAGAGTTTATCAAGTCCTGAAGTAGATGTGCGGTTTAGTTGACGCGCCAACCCATCTTGAGTGATGCAAGGAAAGATGTTAATAGCTTATCCTCATAACGTGAATCAATTCTAACATTGCACAGTCCTTGGATGCGCTAGGTGCGCGGCACCCCAGTTTGATGAATTATCCACCGCAAAGTAGAGACTTCGCGCAGTCATTTGTCCGCAGTAAGAGTCCCTTATCGTGTTGTCCGTCAGTCGTTGTAAACAATCGCATCAGTAGGTTGTAGAAACCTGATTCTGCAACCACCCCCTCAGCTTTTCCTCGAGTGAGACCTCATACTATTCGCAGTGTGTTTCTGAAAGGGCTGGTGAATAGGGGTTTTGTTGGTTCCTTGAACCGCAAAGTATCTGGGTCTACACTGGAAACCTTTAGCTCAGCTATATAAGACAACAATTTATAGAGCCAAAAACATTTCTCATATCTTTTATTTTGATTCACATTCTGATATATTAGATTTAGAAACCTTCACCTCTTCCTTGGATCAATCTCCAATCACTTCACCAATGTCTTCTCCCAAACATAGTCATTTTTCACTAGTTTATGACTTGTCTTCTGAAAGGTCCTTACACCTTCATTCAAATATTTCATATTCTGATTTTGAAGATAATATACAACTTGATATGAATTTCATGACACCTTCACACCATTTTCCCAACCATTGGATGCAAAAATACCCTACAACCCCCCATTTATCTAGTTAAGAAATCACACAATTCCATGGTTTCCTGCATTGTGTCACTTGTCTCTGTTGTTCTTATGTCTATCATATCTTTCATTGGTTGGAAAGACATGTATTTGGCCCTCATTGTACTATTGTTCCACATGTCTAGACCCGATCCCATCACTCATGGTTCAAATTTCAAGTCCTCAAATCCTCCATATTCGCTCAACTGTCAGGGTGATCTAGTTGCTCACTCTTTTCCTACTAAAACCCTATCCGATCATGGAGACACAACATCCTTATTATTTGTTGCTCCATATGAATCATATTATTATATTTTAGAGCTGCATGAGCTCCTTTACAGTATCATAAAGTTTCTACATCAATTTGAGAAGAAGGTACAAGGTTTGATTCACCATATTGCAGTTGCACAAGAAGTTGATCTTGTTGAGTCTGTTGATAATCTTAGGGAAGGAGTTTGCACATATCCCTTTTCCATATTTGATTATGTATCCATATCATATATGTATGTTCTAACAACAAGAAGCATTCATATGATTCTCCTCCATTATCAGATTATAAGTTTCATGGGGACTCTACACATGGTTTTTGCCTACCTTACATTGATGCATTGATGCATGATCATGGCATCCACAACCTATTGACCAACTCTGTTACTCAGAATAATTTCATTCCGCTCATCCAAATTAAGAACAAGACATTATGAATACATTATGAAATGTCCATTTTTGAGGGAGGGTTTTGTTCCCATGAGGTTTTCCTTGTTTCCTCATTTTACATGGACTAATAATTTTTTGTATTGGGGTGACCATAAGCCTTGTTGCTTGGGATATATATTTATGATATTTACCACATAAATTCAAGCTTAAGGGGGTGTGTTGGAGTATTAAAAACCCATTCATACTCACTTTAGAGTTAGGATATAATTTATTAATCATTTTTTATTAATTTCCTAATTAGTGACTAGGTAATTTGGACTAGTTTTGTCTTCTGTGGGACCACATGCCATCCTGAGTCACTAGGGTGCACTTGAGGAGATTATGGACAAGATTTCCTGATATTCTGTTTGATTTCTTTCCATTCCTGAGTTAGAAAGGTGCCTTCCTAGTTTAGACAGCTCTATCCTGCTTTTTATGCTTTCTAGTGGATAAGGTAAAGCTAGTTTGACTAGGAAACTGTCTCCACTTGGTCAATTCAAACTCCACCTCTTTATTCTCTCCAAAATTCATAATCACATTCCATTTTATCCACTCATGAGTTTCCAACACTGATTTTTCCAATTTGTGAGTGTAATAACCCTAGATGAGACCCCTAAAATGATCATATGTATGATGTAAATATTGATATGCAAATACTTATATGGTAGGAAAAATGTATATTTTGTAATTATTAATAATAAAATTTATAACTGGTTGTGGCTGAGGAAGAATGTTGAAAAGATCGGGGACTTTTGTATTCACTAGAGTCATCAAGGGGTTTAAAATGCCTTAGGAGTGGGGAGCCTTTTCTATGACCCTTTTATAATCCTAAGTTCCTTAAAATACCCAAAGTTTTGACTAAGTCATAAATTCCATGACTTAAGACTTAGGTTTAATTATAATTATCAATTATTTATGAATATGTGGGATTAAGGAAAGTGTTTATGTGTTTTAATTAAAAGAGAGAAACATGGGTCTCTTAGAGAGCCCATGTGGTTTAAACTTGTCATTCATTTAAATTATGCATACAAGTGGGAAAATGATTCAATTCCTTCATTCTGGGAAAAATAATGGGCAGGTCTGAAAATATTTGTGCTTGGGAGGAAGTCGGAAGGAAAAAGAGAGAAGTTTTGCAGAGAGCTTGCAGAGCAAGGAGTGCATAAGCACATGAAGAAATGGAGTCACGAGCTGAGGAGACTCTATCATTGAACTTGCCTTAATTATCCCTGAACCATTGATTGTTTAAGGTTGTTTTTTACTATTGTTTTTTGTCAAGGAAATGGTGAATTGTACATAAATTGTTCTGGTGGATTTCCCATGCACTAGTTAACCAGTGATGGTTTGAATTGTGGTGTGATTTGAATGAAACTAGGATGGGAAGTGTATGGTTTGGCATGGAATTGGCTTAAACCTGTATTTCCTGGATGCCTGAAATATTTTGTGAACCTCTGAAAACTATGAGGAATTACCCCTGGTAATCCTGTGATGGAATGATAGTGGGTGGAAGGAATGATTTTCTAGTGAATTCACAAGTCCTAGCTCGGGGGTGGTGTTTTGCTTAGAGATTAATGAGCATAACTAACCACGATTGGGTGGAGCGTGGTTGTCACGAAGCCAATTGATTATTTCAAATATTTTATAGATAAGTTTAATACCTGGAAATTTTGTCTTAATTTTTATATGTTATTTAATTAATTTCCAGTTAAATATTTGCATGAATTCCTTGTTAAATTTAATGAGTTTGTATACAAGGTAGGAAATCATATTTAATTGGATTAATTCATGGGAATGAATTAATTACAAGTCTGATTATGTGATATTGATTTTATGCAAGCCGATCATTTTTTCTTTAAGTCAAAGTTGAAAATTATTTCCAGAACAAAATGCTAATTTTCCAGTTTGAAATTGTAATGTTTAATTAAATTATGTCGAAGAGCACAAGGCTTGGAAAATTTAGAAGAATGAATAAATAAGCTTAAATTTTGTTCATTTCTATTATTTTCCATTAACTTAAAGCTTTACGGAAAAAAGATAAATTTTATTGCCAGGCGTGTGTGATAATGTCAGTTTCATTGTTTTAAATTGTTTGATATAATTATTTAATAAAGTTTTGTGATTGAGTCGGTTAATAAAAACCATGGGTTGATATGTTTAGTTAAAGAGATTAGATGTTTAAGTATTAATTGTGTTTATTAATTAAATGGCACACAATACCTTGAGTTAAGGAATGTTTTTAGGAGCTTTGTAATGATTGGTATTGATGATTTGAAAACCACGCGTTAGAGTGGTATAACTACAAATTTATGCTTTAGTCCAAGTTAGACATATATGAATATGCTTACATTAAATTTATATAATTCGACCATATTTGGTGAAAGAATTAGTCCATTAATGGACTAAGTTATTACTGTCGGAAAACAACTATTTGATTTAGTCGAAGAAGACTATATATATATAAGTTCTCTATTTTCATAATTGTGGAGTTAGTCTACAACCGACAACTATATGTTTTAGTCCAAGTAGACTATATATTTATATTTAAAAGCTCTATGTTTTCATAATTGTCAAGTTAGTCTACAATCGACAACTATATGTTATTTAAAAGCTCTCTATTTTCATAATTTTCGTCGGAAACCGAGAAGTATTTTTTTAGGTCAAAGTTAGACAAGTATTTGTTTAGTCGGTTAACTGACCGAACTCCACTGTAGTTGGATCTCGACCGTAGTCTGTGGTAGATTTTAGCCAGATCTCGACCATAGTCGGTGGTAGATTTTAGTCGGACAGTCCACAAAGCTATTTTAGCATAGTTTATGAAAAATGGTGGAATTCCTAAGAATAAACTTTATAAGAAAGGAATTGGAAATATTGTTTCTGGGCCAAATTTAGTTATGGTCGAGTAAACTTATTTATTAAAAACACCATAATTTACTATTATTTTGGGTGTATTAATATATGTCTTAATCTCTTATTTAACATGAAACTTACAGTAAGTTTTGAAAGTAAAATGATATGTTGAAGTTACCTAATTAATGGGTAGACAATTAAATAAAGGCATGATAATTCAAATATTTAAAAATGTTTATGCTCTAAATTTGTGTAGTTTTACGTGTAATCCATAAGTATGAGTTGTACTGTACAGTTCTTAACTGTACATGGAGATACTATTAACTTGCATTTGTGCATTAAACTATTGTGTATGAATTTTATTAAACAAATGTTTCATAGATCAGTCTATGTTTCTTATATTATAAGTTTTATGCACTTGATAAAAGGTTTAATGGGTCTTTTGAAAAATATCATGCTTCTGCTATTTTATTTTATAATTAATATGCACTATAAAATGCATTTGTCTAAAGGGGTGTGTTACAACTTGGTATCAAAGCTAAGGCTACAACTCTTGAACCTCTAGGATGATTGTTTTATTTTGGAAAGAAAACTTAATGTATAAATGCATCTGTTATTTGATTAATGTTATTAGTCATGAGTAACCGAGGTTACAGTTCATGATGTTTTGAATTCTTCTTTGCTTGTTTGCAAATCTTGCATGATTAAAAGCGTGGGAAAATATGCATTAGTTAATTGTATGGGACATGGTGGTGGTATGAAGTCTCTAGTGGACCCTAGTTTTGGAATGTTTACAGTGAGTGAAATTCATCATTTTATTCTTAGAGTCACTGTTATTGTAATTGTCTTGATTATTCTTGTAAATAAACTCTGTAATCATATTTTTTTTAAACAATTATGCGAAATGTTTGGGTGTTGTTGAGACTAGAGCTATTTACAAATGTTATGGTGAATGTTGTATTTACCGACCCAGATGGAATTCATGAGCACGGGAAATTAGTGTTTTGTTTCCCTGATTGTGCTGTCAGAAAGAAACCAGGGTAGAAGGTATCAAAATATGCAAGTTGGTGTCACATATTGAAAAAGAGAAGTGAAGAGAGAAAAAGCTAAAGAATAAAATATTATGCAAGCCAAGGACGAGTATTCTTTGGCAGTTTGCATTGAAGATGTGTATCCTCTAATAAAAGGTTATGCAAGCCGAGGATGAGTATCCTCTGTTAGTTTGCAATGAGGTCATGTATCCTCTGATTGAAGGTATTTTTCTCTAGTTAAGGTATTCAAGCCAAGGATGGGTATCCTTTGGAAGGTTGCATTGAAGGAATGTTTTTCTAATTAAAGACTATGCAAGCCAAGGGTGAGTTTCTTTTGGTTGATTCTATTGAGGATATGAATCCTCTGATTAAATTTATGCAATCCAAGGATGGGTTTGATTGCATTGAGAATGTGAATTCTCTAAAAGAGCGGAAGACTAAGCAAGTCGAGCACTTGCATTTCAAAGAGGAAGAGACCAAGGAGCAGGAAAACCACAGTGGTGGAGCTCTAGATTGGGTGAATACTAAGAGGGTGGAACTCTTACTCTTCCTTATCTATTTTTTTGGCTTTCTACGAAAATAAAATTGATTGAAATGCATGCTATAGTTGAAAATCAGTTATGTTTATTTTTGTTGAAATAAACAATGAATGTTGAAATAGTTAAATTTATGAAAAAGAAATGAAGATGAATGGATTCATTTGTATGCATATGTTGAGTTAACCATGAAATGTATGAAAGCATTCTGAGCAAAAAGAAAATATAGCCGATATTTCATAAAATAGGATGGTCTGATTGTATTACTATATTGGCTTAATGAAATTATGGTAATTGATTGCAGGGGAAAGTTTTCATCTGAAAGTTACTGCTACTATTATAAAGCTAAAGAAGGCTGAAGAAAATCACACAAATTGAAGATAGCAGTTGATTGGATTTTTCTCCATGTTTTTCAAGAAATGTTTTGAATCAACTACAGATTCCAAAAGTGCTAAAACAAAGATAGCAAGAATGATGGTAGCTGAAAGAAATAATTATTGAGGTGATCAGTCCATATGTTGAGATGGAAGGTCCAAGATAGTAAGAACAACATGAAGAGTTCCGATCAACCTAATCCAAGTTTCAAAGGTCATCTTGAAAGACATAGTGCAGGTGGAGCACTTGCAGCATTTTGAAAATTGTGTTCATGTGTTTTGGACAAAGGAACACCGAGGACAGTATTGAATTTAAGGGGTAGTGGAATGTAATACCCCTGGATGAGACCCCTAGAGTCATCATATGTATTATGTAATTATTGATATGAAAATGCTTGTATGGAAGGAAAAATGTATATTTTGTAATTAATAATAATAAAAATTATAACTAGTTGTGGCTAAGGTAGAACGCTTAAAAGATCGTGGACTTGTGTATTGACCAGATTCAGCAAGGGGGTTATAAGGATTTAGGTGGGGGGAACCTTTGCTATGAACCTTTTATAATCCTAAGTTCCTTAAAATACCCAAATTTTTGACTAAGTCATAAATTTCATGACTTGAGACCTAGGTTTAAATCATAATTACCAATTAATTATGAATATGTGGGACTAAGGAAAGTGTTTATGTGTTTTAATTAAAATATTGTAAAGTGGGTCGCTTAGAGAGACCACATGGTTTAAACTTGTCATGCATTTAAATTATGCATGCAAGTGAGAAAAGGATGCAATTCCTTGATTCCCGGAAAAAGAATGGGCAGGTCTGAAAATTATCTATGCTTGGGAAGAAGTCGGAAGGAAAAAGAGAGAAGTTTTGCAGAGAGCTTGCAGAGCGGGGAGTGCACAAGAACATGAAAAAAGAGAGTCGCAAGCTGAGGAGACTCTGGTCATTGAACCTGCCTTAATTATCCCTAAACCTTTGATTTTTTAAGGTTGCTTTTTATTGTTGTTTTGTGGTCAAGGAAATGGTGAATTGTACATAAACTATTCTGGCGGATTTCCTGTGCACTGGTTAAGCAATGATGGTTTTCACTGTGGTGTGATTGGAATGAAACTGGGATGGGAAGTGTATGGTTTGGCATGGAATTCGATTAAGCCTGTATTTCCTGGATGCCTGAAATTTTTTGTGAACCTCTGAAAACTGTGAGGAGTTACCCCTGGTAATCCTATGATGGAAATTTTCTGGTGAATTTAGAAGTCCCAGCTCAGGGGTGGTATTCTGTTGAGAGATTGATGAGAAGAACTACCTACGGTTGGGTGGATCATGGATTCCACAAATCAATTTGCTTATTTAAAATATTTTACAGATGGGTGGATCATGGATTCCACAAATCAATTTGCTTATTTCAAATATTTTATAGATAAGTTTAATACCTGGAAATTTTGTCTTAATTTCTGACAAAATTCTAATTTTCCAGTTTGAAATTGTAATGTTTAATTAAATTATGTGGAAGAGCACAAGGTTTGGAAAATTTAGAAGAATGGATTTGGATTTTGTTCATTTCTATTATTTTCCATTAACTTGAAGCTTTATGGAAAAAAGATAAATTTTATTGATAATGTTGATTTCACTGTTTTACCGTCCAGCTCCTAAGTTCGAGAAATTCATTAAAAATAAATGAAGTGGTTGGTAAAATTTTTCTAAAGGGTTGGGTTCGACCAATTTAACTAATAGAAATAGAAATTGTTTGACATAATTATTTAATAAAGTTTTCTGATTGAGTCGGGTTCGACCAATTTGTCTAAAGAGTTGGGTTGGTTAATAAAAACCATGGGCTGATATGTTTAGTTGTAGAGATTAGATGTTTAAGTCTTAATTGTGTTTATTAATTAAATGAGAAACAATACTTTGAGTTAACGAATGTTTTTAGGATCTTTGTAATGAGTGGTATTGTTGATTTGAAAACCACGGGTTAGAGTGGTATAAGTACAAATATATGCTTTAGTCCAATTAGTCTATTAATGGACTATGTTATTACTGTTGGTAAAATTATTTATTTTAGCTAAAAGAGCTAATGCATTTAGTCTGTTGATAGACTTAATTATTAAGGTTGGCAATTCTATTTTAGTTTTATAAGAGAATTGTTGAATTATATTTCCTTCACTTAGTGAAATGGAAATATGCATAAATTTGGAAACTAATAATTTTTCCTTGTCCTAAGGAAATATTTGGAATAACCAACAACTATTTGATTGTCACGTCCCCTCCCATCAAATGTGATGCAAGGGAGGAGACATGATTAAGATCTCGGGCTTATTTGTGTAACTCATCCCCATACATTACTAGGAAAATTCACAAGAAATGCGGAAATAAACATTATCCACACACAACTACATCATGCATTCAACATACCTGTTAGGACTGGAATTGTACGTAGTCCCTTTTTATTTTTTTCTTAATTTTTCATCTCTTATTGCCTTTTATTTTGCTTTATTTTAAGTTGAATGTTTTTTATTTTCTTTCCATTTTCTATGTTATGAGTATTATTTTATTTTATTTTATTTTACCGTTATCTTAGGTTATACATAGTGGCTTATTAAGTGTTTCATTTCTTTAAAAGGTCTTAAAAATACTTATTAATATTTTCCCTAACTCCTATGTTGAAAATTTAACCTCTATGTTGAGCTTGTTTGCAAACTTTTCATATGGAGATATTCCCTCAGCGTGGTAACTAAACTGCATACATTAAGGCCTTGCTGGAATCCGAAATAATGGAGGATCGTGGTTGATTCATGGAAAATGTTAGGACATTACATTTTATGATGTTCTAAGACCTCGAGGCAGTTGTTCCCTATATCATAACATTTGTCAAAGTTCATGATGATTCATCAACGAAGGAGCTGAAGACAGGGGAAGCCATGTGCATGGTTCAGAGGATACTAAGACAGGATTTTGCAAATGATAATGAAAATGTGAACATTGTTGAAGCTTCATGCTACAATCCTTGGAAGGGGATTGATAGACAGAGTGCCATCTATCACAACAAAATGCATAAAGATGATGAAAGATTCATGGTCATGGTCTGTTTTTCACTGTTTTAGTCATGATCATTGAGCACGGAATACTAGGAGATGGAAGCGAATTTTTAAAAACCAAGAGAGGTTTTTGTTCATCAGGGACTCATTCAAAAAAAACTCTCAAATTTTCAACAGGTGTCATGGTTGGGAAGATTCGAATTGATCTTTACGGCCTATTTTTCAGGGTTTAAAAGCATTTAATGATTTCGTGTTTTAGTCATCATCTTGCGGTGCATATTCCAATCAATTTGAGAAGAATTTTTTAAAACCAAGAGAGGGTTTTGTTCATCCCGGACTCATTCTCAAAAACCTCTCTCATTTTTTATACAGGTGTCCTGGATCGAGAGATATGGAGGGTTATTTGAGACCCATTTTTTCAGAAATTCGCCATATTTTGCTATTTTGGGCATATTCGACCCTAGAATTCTGGATTTGAGAAGTACTAAATGTAACTGCTGAATAGTTTCGAAACCTGACCTAAAGAAGTGGTTATGAAACTACTTGATTTTGTAATTATAAAATAGGGAAACCAATACACTAGCAAGGTTGGTTTTTGTTCGGAAGAAAGGTAGTAGAGCTAAGGATGCTATGTTACACTCAGACTTATTATATATACTCTCATGTAAGTTATTTTTTAAGACTGGACATTGACCTGAATACATTATATAAGCCACTTATTGACTCTTTTGTTGGTTATGTTTATGGCCTGTTTGACCACCTAGTTTGTGATTTCATTTCTTGATTAAGGTATTATTCATGTGAATGCTTATGAATCAGTGGACATAACCAGTTTATTGCTTAATGGATGCTTATGGTTTATCTATGTGTTTTATATCTTTATATCTCAGTTCTTCATGATTTCTTTATGATTTAGTGTTGTATATGTTTGGTTATCAATTACTCATTTCTTGTAAATGAAACTTTCATACCCAAAATTACAAAAAACAAATTCATTTTCTTTAGCTTTATTGAGATTGTTCTAGCTTGTACCCTTTGTAGTCTAGGGACAATTTCTATCACAAACATCTTTAGCACCATTGTCGGGGATGGAAGTGAAGAAAAATATTCCCTGGGTATTAACATCAGTAGATCCAGTCTTTGGTGGTGAACAAGGGCTGGTTATATTATTCAGACTACAATTTTTCACCGGCTGACTCCGGGAGGGAAGGATTTGTTGGTGACTCCATGTTTGAAAAATCCAGAAGCAACTTCATAATTTCAGAATGTCAAAGACTTTTGCTGCTATGTTGTCACAAAGGTTTGATCCTCTTATCTTTGTTGATATTTCGGGATTTCCAAATGCAGTACCTATCATGGATGAGTGGGGATATTTGCTTCCATAGTTTAGAGAGAAGGAGGAGGACAATCCAGCATTTCATGTAATTAAGTTTCATCAATATATGGACCAACTGAATATACATCATTAGGATGTATTGATGAAAATGTTCATGTACTCCTTGGAAGGGGATGTGCGACAGTGGTACAGGTCTCTTCTCGTCTCTAGCATTTCTTCATTAAAATATTTTCATGCTGCTTTTCATTTGTATTGCAAAAGAATTTATCCAGCTGAGTGTCTTTCCGACCATTGTTGTGAGGGAAATGCATTATATATCTAGTCTTTAGTAGCAAATTCCTCTTGTAATGTAGATGAAGCAGATGGTTATACTATGAAAGAGGAAGAAGACTCGTTATCAGTTGTATTTTCTTCTAATTTTGTTTTACAGAATTATGTTGTCAAGGAAGAGTCTCATAATGCTTTAAACAGATTTGAAGATCAATCTTTTGTTGAACAAACTATTATTTTAAATCATGTTGGACATCATTTTTGAGATGAATATCAACCTTGTAATGAAGAAATTACTATTGAAGAGTTTGGTTCAAGTGATTCTAAAAAATATTCTGGTTGTTTACATGATGATATGATGTCATAAAAAGATTTTCAGGATTTATTGAACGAAGAAAAGCATGAACCTTCAGCATCATCATTGGAAAATTTTCAGAATGCTTCACTTTATGATGAATATGATGAAGACATTGAAGTTTTAGATCGAAAATTCCATGATCAGCAACAACCGATTGTAGGTGAATTATATTCCAATCTTTTTATTGAACAAGAAAAAGTTCTGAATTTCTTTGACTCTCAAACCGATAGCAGCCAGACTGTAGATACTTTGAATATAATATTAAATGTGTCTAATAGTTATGGCCGTGATAACTTTGCTGCTCAAAACCATTATGAAAATATGCCAATTTTTTATGGATATGAAGAGGATTTAGAAGAGCAAAAATTTATATCAACACTCACTGAATTTCCCACTAGTCCTTTATTTGATAATTATGTGGTTAATGAGCAAGATAAGAAAGAAATAATACAACCATTATTTCAATCCTCATTAGTTAAGCAGCACTCTTCATAAATCATTCAGCTTGGGTTCATGGAAGATATAGAATAGGATAACCTCAACAAAGTCGAAGATTTTATATATTGTTCTCTTATTGCATTACATCATGGAGTATTGTGAATTAAGGACACCCATTTGTAACCCATCCGTTTTTAACAACACAAAGGAATAATTTTGCATGAGTTTCATGATCCCGTGGCTTCTTGGATGGAGTTTTATTTTTCAAAGGTTTCTAATGCTCCAGCTTTTGGCATACTTCCTATTTCCAGCCATAGGTATCAGTTGCCTACAGACGTTTTATTGCATTTATCACATCTTTTGTGGGTTTTCTCAAACAATAGCATGCATGGAATTATGATTCTCAATCAAATTGTTTCTTGGCTTCATTGGAATTGGGATTACAATTGCTTAAGTAGAGTTCAGCTGATCAGTGTAGGAAGTGTAAATAAATAAGTTTATTTATTGAGCAATGATTTTAGTTTGCAATGTGAAGATTTGTTTTCAGCAAGTATGGTTTGGAGTGAGCAATTTCAGTTTGTTTTTGACAGTCAGACGAGCAGGGTTACAAGTTTTGGACCAGGTTGGGAATGAGATACAAATGACTCCATCACCCAATGAATAAGGCATAAGTTCTACATGATCTTGAAACCTCACAAGGAGGCTTTCATCCACCAGCCAAAGCCAGATGTTAGGACTGGAATTGTACCTACTCCCTTTTTAGTTTTTTCTTAATTTTTCATCTCTTATTGCCTTTTATTTTGCTTTATTTTAAGTTGAATGGTTTTGATTTTCTTTCCATTTTCTATATTATGAGTATTACTTTATTTTATTTTATTTTATCTTTATCTTAGGTTATACATAGTGGCTTATTAAGTGTTTCATTTCTTTAAAAGGTCTTCAAAATACTTATTAATCTTTTCCCTAACTCCTATGTTGAAAATTTAACCTCTATGTTGAGCTTGTTTGCAAACTTTTCATATGGAGATATTCCTGCAGCGTGGTAACTAAACTGCATACATTAAGGCGCTGCTGGAATCCGAAATAATGGAGGATCGTGGTTGATTCATGGAAAGTGTTAGCACATTACATTTTATGATGTTCGAAGACCTCGAGACAGTTGATTCCTATATCATAGCATTTGTCAAAGTTCATGATGATTCATCAATGAAGGAGCTGAAGATAGGGGAAGCCACGTGCATGGTTTAGAGGACACTAAGACAGGATTTTTCAAATGATAATGAAAATGTGAACATTGTTGAAGCTCCATGCTACAATCCTTGGAAGGGGACAAATAGACAGAGTGCCATCTATCACAATATAATGCATAAAGATGATGAAAGATGCATGGTCATGGTTTGTTTTTCACTGTTTTAGTCATGATCATTGAGCACAGATTACGAGGAGATGGACGAGAATTTTTAAAAACAAAGAGTGGTTTTTGTTCATCATGGACTCATTCACAAAAACCTCTCTCATTTTTGCAACATGTTTCATGGTTGGAAAGATTTGAATTGATCTTTACGGCCTATTTTTCAGGGTTTAAAAACATTTAATGATTTCTTGTTTTAGTCATCATCTTGCGGTGCATATTCCAATCAATTGGAGAAGAATTTTTTAAAACAAAGAGAGGTTGGTGTTCATCCTGGTCTAATTCACAAAAAACTCTCTCAGTTTTTACACAGGTGTCCCAGATCGAGAGATATGGATGGTTCTTTGAGACCCATTTTTTCATAAATTCGCCATATTTTTCTATTTTGGGCATATTCAACCCTAGAATTCCAGATTTGATAACTACTAAATGTAACTGCTGAATAGTTTCAAAACCTGACCTAAAGAAGTGGTTATGAAACTACTTGATTTTGTAATTATAAAATGGGGAAACCAATACACTAGCAGGGTTGGTTTTTGTTCGAAAGAAAGGCATTAGAGCTAAGGATGCTATGTTACACTCAGACTTATGATATATACTCTCATGCAAGTTCTTTTTGAAGACTAGATATTGATCTGAATACACTATATAAGCCACTTATTGACTCTTTTGTTGGTTATGTTTATGGCATGTTTGACCACCTTATTTCTGATTTCATTTCCTGATTAAGGTATTATTCATGTGAATGCTTATGAATTAGTGGACATAACCAGTTTCTTGCTTAATGGATGCTTAGGGTTTATCTATGTGTTTTATATCTTTATATCTTATTTCTTCATGATTTATTTATGATTTAGTGTTGTATATGTTTGGTTATCAATTACTCCTTTCTTGTGAATGAAACTTTCAAACCCAAAATTGCAGAAAGCAAATTCATTTTTTGTAGTTTTATTGAGATTGTTCTAGCTTGTACCCTTTGTAGTCTAGGGACAATTTCTAGAACAAACAATACCAATAGCAGTCATCAAATTAAACAACATGGCAAAACACAGAATTAACATAATTTAAACCACAGAGAATACTTATCTTTAAAATAAAACTGTCCAACAATTGACTATGTGAGAGCAACGTTCCACCCAACCATAGGTCTCCGTCCAGCCTGTATTCTTTCAGCTGAGAGACCAACCCTAAGCTGGGATGTGTGTCCACTAAGGAGGAGCTAGACAAACTCACTCACAGCCATGATCTCACACGAACAGTCATGCTAAGCCAACACCCGGTTGGGTTTATCAAGCATGCAAGAGACACATGAGGAGGATGCTAAACTAGTGAGCTCAACCATAGAACTACATACATCTCAACTAAACCCAAATAGGCATGGCACCCACAATACCTACCACACCCACTACAAGGAAGGTCCCCTTCTCTGTAGCACAGCCCCTCAGGAGTCCCTTCCCTCCAGAGCTCCTCAGGGTGGGCATAAAAAGGTCCAGCTGCTAATTTTCTTGAGATTCTAGCCTTCACTGGGTTTATCAAGCAATCCAATCCTCTATTCAAACATTCACACTTGGATTTTCACAATTCGGTGACCAAATAACTCAATCCAATAATTGGATTTTTGGGCTATAAAAAATGTTTTTTCTAATGGATTTCGGGGTATCTAATACTCTCAATTTCACCCCAAGGTTCATATCTATGGATCCCCCATTGGATTTCGCTGTCAATACCAATTTATGGGTGTTTATGGCACTTCAAAACATGGGTTAATTCACAGTTGCTATTTCTATTTTTTTTCACTGTTGGGCATGTGTAATGGATGAAAATTGATGCTTAGATCTTCAACAATTGAATGGGAATGAGGAAAAACGAATTCCCATGTGGTAGTGTGACTTGTGGGTCAAGGAAGCAGAGCCCATACCTTCCATATGAATTTTTGTGCTGCCCATGCTCCATTGAAGCCATGGATTGATTTCTTCAACAAATTTCTTACACATAATTAAATGTTAGCAAGGAAAGTCAAATGGGTTCTCAAAATGACATTTGGCAGCCTATGGTTCAATCCCACAACCCCCTCACCACTCCCTAGTGGAATACACATGGTCCCTTCTCATTAGTTGCTTCCATAGCCAGTTTTGGTATTTTATTGAAATATTAATATTTACATCAAATTACAATATTTTATGGCTTAATAGCACATGGGTAGTAAAATATCAAATATTTGTCTTTCTAAATAAAATATGAGCATACACTAGCGAGGCCTTGGCCTTGAGCTCCACACTAGGAAAACATATATCGCATGTACACAATATTTACATTTAAAGTCAATATATCATAAGGGTCAAAATTGGGGTTAGAGTGGTATAACTACAAATTTATGCTTTAGTCCAATTAGTCGGTTAATAGACTAAGTTATTACTAAAATTATTTAATTCAGCTAAAAGAGCTAATGCATTTAGTCGGTTGATAGACTAAATTATTACGGTTGGCAATTTTATTTTAGTTTTATAAGAGAATTGTTGAATTATATTTCTTTGACTTAGTGAAATGGAAATATGCATATATTTGGAAACTAATAATTTTCCCTTGTCCTAAGGAAATATTTGGAATAACCAACAACTATTTAATTTAGTTGAAGAAGTCTATATATATGCTCTATATTTTCATAATTACTGGGTTAGTCTACAACCGACAACTATATGTTTTAGTCAAAGTAGACTATATATTTATATTTAAAAGCTCTTTATTTTCAAAATTGTTGGGTTAGTCTACAACCTACAACTATATGTTTTAATCGAAGTAGAATATATATTTTATTTAAAAGCTCTCTATTTTCATAATTGTAGGGTTAGTCCGCAACCGACAAGTATTTGTTTATGTCAAAGTTAGACAAGTATTTGTTTAATCGGCTAAGCTCCTTTAGCATAGTTTATGAAAAATGGTCGGAATTCCTAAGAATAAATTTTAAAAGAAAGGAATTGGAAATATTGTTTATGGGCCAAATTTAGTTATGGTCGAGTAAATGTATTTATTAAAAACACCATAACTTGCATTTGTGCATTGAATTATTTTGTATGAATTTTATTAAACAAATGTTTCATAGAATTAGTCTATGTTTCTTATATTATAAGTTTTATGCATTTGATAAAAGGTTTAATCGGTCTTTTGAAAAATTTCATGGTTCCGCTATTTTATTTTATAATTAGTATGCACTATAAAATGCATTTCTCTAAAAAGGTGTGTTACAATGAGCCTTTAGACTTATTTGGAAAGTGTTTTTTCTGACCTAGGGCTTTTTTTAGCTTTTCGTAAGCCTTCCTTTTTGTGCTTTACAACTTTCCTTAAGACATTCTATTTTCTCTGTTGAGGATGCATTATATATTGTAAACATATTGATGAATAAAATACTGTGAGTTTTTCTCAAGATATCTTCTCTATTCTTCTTCTCATATTCTTAGAAATATTCCAAGTGAAGTTGTCTTATTGAATCTAGATCTAGGCAATCTAAATTCTCACATTGATCGGTTTAAATCTAGCTGAATGACTTTGCACTACTGCACATACTCTGTATGGGATTGCCTAAGCTGATTCCTTTTCTTCGTTAGATCGTCTTCTTCAATTCAATTTCGTAAATCTAGTTTCTTCCCCTCATTCGTTTGAACCACTCATGGAGACGCATAAGAAGAAAGATCATAATTTGGTAAAACTATTATGGAGGTTGAGGTGTTGGATCATTTTAGATGTCTGATATCCCTTGAACTGATGAAGGATCCTATTGTTGTGTCCACCAGAATCACCTATGATCGTGACAACATTGAGGCCTAGCTGAGCCTTCACTCACCTTCACACAACAACCGGAATCACCTACAATCGTGATAGCATTGAGGCCTAGCTAAGCCTACACTCACCTTCACGCAAAAACATTGAATGTTCTATCACCAAGCAAATCCTTCATCAAAATGAGGTTTTGCTAATCATCTGCTATGTAGATGTATTCAAAATTGGTGTGTGCAGCATGGAAACCTACGAACGGGTCACTAGAAATAATGCTCGATTCCGCTTAGACCATCGCCAACACTCTTCTCGAGGGACATCCCGAGGGAAAGACGAAATCAGTGTTGATTCTTGAGCAACTTGCTGCATACCTCCTTTCGCAGGAAAAACTCAAAGGCATAGAGGGATTAGCAGAGGACTTAGTGCAGTTTCTTAGAGATCATGAGGCCCTGACTCTCACACCTGCGATAACTGATACAGCTAGCACCATCTACTACATGGTAGATGATGAGAACATCTAAGTGAAGATGGTAGAGGGCAGGGTTGTTCCTCTCCTAATGGAAATATTTCCCATTGCAGACAGAGACCTTAGCAGAAAATGTCTAGGTGTGTTTGATCGTCTTTTCCAATGTGCCCAGGGTCGATCTGCAGCTTATACCAATAATCTAACTGTTCCTCTTACTGTTCAAAAAATTATACCACTTCTAGACTTAGCAAATGAGTTTGCACCTCTCTTAATGGAATAACATAATCATGAAATTTTATGAAAACTTGGAAACACATTTGCTAACATTATCCTTTTGCCCATTTCCCCTTGCATAAAACACCAGATGCTTTTTTTCCTTCGAGGAAGGCATTAGGTCTTGCCCCAGATCGCCCGACAGTCCTCAAAGTAAAATACTTTTCACCTTCCATGAAGGCATTAGGTCTTGCCCTGAATTGCCCGATAGTCCTCAAAGTTACAAATTAGTCCAATGTATTTAATTAGAAATTGGTGGATTAAGAAATAATCCCCCAACTATGCACAAGTGTTTTGCAGAGGCTAAATACATAAGCACTCCGCTAGAGGACTGCATCCATCAAGTTGTTATTGGATAGTATCTGGGGACTTATCTTCGGAAGCTCCGACAGGTCTCAGATCACTGTCGAGAAGGGAAAGCATCAACTATATCTAAATCAACAACTTCATTTTCAAAAAGTCATTAATTATATTGAATACTACATTAACATGTGGCATTTTTAAAGATTTTTAATTTTATAAATTATTTTAATTTATTTTTAAATCTTGAAAATAAAATACACTCTTCCAAGGGATTTATAGTGGATGTTCCCTTATAATTGTACTAAATCAATAAAAGAAAAAAATTAGTGTATTTTAAAAAATATTAAATTTATTTTTATCTTTTAAAATGTTATATTTAATAATAAAATTGCATAAAATATTTGAAAATATTAAATTTATTTTTATTTTTTAAAATGTTATATTTAATAATAAAATTGCATAAAATATTTGAGAATATTGTAAGAAAAAATGTTTCAAAAAATAAACTAATACAATACAGTTTGACTTTTTATCGAAAAGTATATTCCTTTTTTATAACATAGGGAAAATATCGATACTTCATATTAAAGTATTGTAGATACATCAAAAGAAATCCACGACTAAAAAGGCTCCATAAACCACTACAAAATAACAGACCCTCACCCAAAGAGACAAACATCTTACCACATGTCAAAATATGCCGAGGGAGCAATACCAGTCCGCAATAAACCAACACGGACAATACCAGTCCGCAATAAACGAACAGAAGTTTTTCTATCAAGTCTATTGGCAAGGAATAATAATAAAAACATTGAAGTCCCAAACTATTTTAAATCATTAACATCACATAACACATTTAATCACAATGAGAGAAGATGTAACATCACAGAATACATTTAATCACAATGAGAGAAGAAGATGTAACATCACATAATACATTTAATCACAATGAGAGAAGAAGATGCATGTATGTTCCCGAATAGACGAAGGGAACGATTACCATGAAGGCCCTATGTTTGCCATTGTTTCACGCCATGGAGTGCTATGCAAGCTTCGCTGGACCACTTATAACGACTTAAAAGTCGGTAGTCCAAGATTGGGATGCTTTATGTTTAAGTAATTTTCTAAGAAAACATAAATTTTAATCATCATATAAATTTTGTTTATCGTCCTCGGATGCCAGCTATCTCTACTTTTAAGTTGTCTCAAAACACACAGATATAAATCATCCCAAACTCTCCATCCGAAAATAATAAATTAACATCTACTTTATAGGTGTCCAACTTTACTTCTTTCTTTCCTGAACACCGGCGGCAATGTGAGAAGAACCGGACACGTATACACGTATACAACCGACAAATCTCTATATAAAACCCCACACCCTTCTTCACATATTTTCCTGCATCCTCTCCTCCTCTCGTTTAGCTCAGCCATTGAAGTAAGCTCGGTCCTTAACATATCTCGTTCTCTCGTACATTATTGTCACAGCAGAAGCAATAGATAGTTGCAGATTTCATTCGCGGTCTGTAAAAAGAATTATTTCTGGAAAATTTCATTGTATAAGAAATCAACTAGCGTTAGCATCTATTAATGGGTAACTGTGTGGCATCTCATGGATCTGAAAGGGTTTCTGCAGAGTCGATGGACCGTGAGGAATTTGTAATGGTGACGAGATCAGACGGAAAGATAATGGAATACACGCCTCCCGTTCTCGTCAGAGATCTCATGGCCGCGTACCCACAACATTCGGTGGTGCATTCCGAGGATGCAACATGCTGCCCTCTTTCTCAGGACAAAAAGTTAATGGTTCCCGGGCAGCTTTATCGGCTATTACTTAATCCTAATTTGCCTTCTCTTTCCAAAGAGGCCGTTTTATCCGAGGCCAAAAGCATCGAAAATGGCAGAATTAGCAGAGAAAGACGTGCAAGTACTGGGCCGCCTTCTTCAGTTAAGTCTGAGGAAGATGGTAGCGGTATTATGACAGTTAAGATGGTAATCTCAAAACGAGAACTGGAAGCCTTGCTTTCGGATCGATCTATGAAGGAGAACTCATTGTTGCTTCAGCTTCAGTCTAAGGCCCAGTACGTTCAAGAAGATTATATTGGCAGAAGAAGATGTAGCAACGATGGATGGAGACCACTGTTAGAGAGCATTCCGGAGGTGAATTAATGAAATCTACATATTCTTTCAATCATGAAGTTGCAGTCGCAGGTGCTCTCACAATATTTGTCACGAATACGGTTCTTGTTGTGTGTCTGGCTGAAATTACGGTTCATATATATTCTTTGTAAAATACATGTACATAGCCCAATTCATATAATTCTTTGTAAAATATGTACATAGCGTTTGAGAATTTTGCTTTTAAGTTATCTACAGGCTGGAATATGGTACGAGGCTATTGTTAAATTCAATGAACGAGTGTTTATATGTCATTGCTTTGTTTTTCATAAAAACACGTCATTGGCCGTCATGGCTAACCTTTTTGTGTATACATTTTGTAGTTAAATTTCTTTGTAGCATCTCTCTGTACTTCTGACTCTAATGAAGTCGTAAGCAAATCTGCTATCCTGAAGACTGATTTCAACTATAGATTCACTAATACTGCACTGACCAAGATCCTCATTCAAGGCTGCTCTTTGAAAAAGTATGGGCCGAGATTTGATAAAGTTCACATTGAAGTTTTATTAAGGTCCTCGTGTGACCAGAAGTAGTCGGTGAATCGGATAGATGAATCGGTATATGGGGTACAACTAATCAGGAACACAACAGAACGCTCTGTCATATGGGGCCTTGGGTTTGGGCATAATCTTCTTGAAACAATAGCAGAACTTGTTCAAAGACAGCCATTTCACTAAATGGACCCAAATTTATATGATGATAATGAAATGAAGAATTGCAACTGCAAGTTTCCTATGACGCACGTGAACACTGCTTATAATTAGAAGCACAGAAAGACACAATAAAAGAAAAAGTACTATTCAATAGACAATGCCGAGAAACTATGGTGCAATGTATGAACTGTAAAGCAAAAGGTCAAAGAAACGCTCACATTGGATAGCAGCGATTAGACCAATTGTATTGGTGCTCACATCAAAGAAGGGATCTTGAGCATATGCCTTCCCAATTATCTCATAAGTAAAACTTAGACAATTAATTACAAGGAACAACCAAAAGTATCTGCTGAAACCATAGTTCCAGTCACTAAATGCCATTTGTCATGAACCGTTCTCCTTGGAGCTGTCGATTAGACTCTAGCAAGATGGACAATCCCGGTGTAGCCATGACTGAAACACAACCAGAATTCCCAATGGCTGCATGCGTTTCTTCCCAACGGGATAAAAGTAAGGATTTGGTGACTCCATCTTAAATGCAGTGAGTCAAAGAATAAAGCCTCTTGCAACCATCTCACGGTCTTGCTTGGATAATAGATTTCAAAATCCATAAATTTCCGTGTTCATATACTGTAAATCTTCCGTGGGCTTAGGACAACTCATATCTTGAAAAAATATACATAGACAGATCACCGCAATTTCTTCAAAAGATTGATGTCTCCATACATATGTTGAATATCCTAATTGCTCCCATCAATTTTTTTATTGCTTATGTTTAGAAGTTTTTTATTGCTTATAGCAAAGATATAAGTAGTTTTTGTATATAATGGTTTGCTTTTGCTTTCAATCTTTACATGGTATTGTGTAATACCCCATTCTGACTCTTAAGATGTACTATCATTTAATGTAAATAATGTGTACATGTAATGTATGTTTTCCTAGCGTGGAGCTCAAGGCCAAGGCTCCGCTAGTGAAAGCCCGAATTTGATTTAAAAGGGCAAGCATTGATATTTGATGTCCATGTGCTCTTAAGCCATGGAAATTGTAATAGGATGTAAATAAACATCATGCAATAAAATTCCAAGACTGGCTATGGAGGCAACGAATGAGAAGGGGCCACGTGTATCCACTAGGGAGTGGTGAGGGGGCTATGGGATGGAACCATAGGCTGCCATATGTCATTTTGAGAACCCATTGACTTCCCTAGATGACATTTATGCCTGTTGTAAGGAAGTGGTTGAGATTGGAGCCCATGGCTTCAATGGAGCATGGGCAGCCCAGAAATTCGTATGGGTAGGTATGGGCTCTGTTTACTTGTGCCACAAGTCACTCAACCTCATGGGACGTTGCTTCATTCTCATCCCCATTCCATGGTGAGGGAACCGAGCATCATTTTCCATCCAAAAAAACGAGTTCCTAGTAGGGAGCAAAACCAGAAATCGCAACTGTGAGAGAACCCACGTTTGGGGAAGCCAAAAACGTCAAGATTTGGTATTGGACAGTGAAATCCAATGGGGGATCCATTAGTATGAACCTTGGGGTGAATTTGGGAGCAATAGCTACCCCAAAATCCATGGGAAAACCCAGTTTTAACAACCCAGAAAATCAGTGACGGATTTGAGGTTATTTGTGACAGAGTTGTGAGAAATCCAAGTATGGATGTATGAACAGAGGGTGGGATTGCTGAGTCCAGCTTGAAGTGTATGTGGCTCTGGGATTAAGCTCAGGGGACTAGCATCCTCCTCCATCTCCTATTGCATGCTTGAAAAACCCAACTGTGTGTTGGCTTAGCATGGTTGTTTGAGTGAAACCTTGGCTGTGAGTGAACCATCTAGTTCCTCCTTAGTGGATACACAGCCCAGCTCGGGGGTGATCTCTCAGCTGAAAGAATACAGGCTGGACAGAGATCTATGGTTGGGTGGAACGTTGCTCTCACGTAGCCAGTCGTTGGACATTTGCATTGCAAGATAAGTGCTCTTTGTGATTTTAATTTATATATATATTCTGTGCTCTACGATGTGCTAAATCTAAATGTTATTTATTCATGAAGTTGAAATTGAAATGAAGTCTGTGCATAGCATAAGAATGGGATTGAATCCCTGCATATGGAATCATCTTCAGTTTGTGCTTATGTGTGTTGTTATGTTTAATTCCGCTGTGTTTTATTGAAGTTCGAATCTGCACATAGAAGTTTTAATTCTCACATATTTTTGGAGTAAAAATATTGGGGCTAAGTCTGCCAAAAGCCCGGTGTGTTGTTAACATTTCCTTCCCGGCATTTGATGATGGAAAGGTATATTACATATTGGAGCACAACAAGCTTCTTAGAGATAAGGAGAGTTAGAGAGGAAATCCCATCACTCGGTATCAATTAAATAATAAGGAGTAATGTTTTGATTTTGCTTAAAATCTTCACATGGTATTAGAACACTACAAACTTCTTAAGAGATACGGAGATAAGAGAACTAGAGAGGAAATCCCATCAGTGGATATCAATGAAATAAAAAGGAGAAATGCCAAAGGAACAATAGAGATAAGGTCTATAGTTTTCTCTTTGTTCATAGGGAGCAATACTTGAAGGAAGGTCACTCTCTTGCACTCTTGAGGGAGCAATAGACCCCTAAAAGACACTATAACCCTCTCTAGTGATCTGGGGAGAAATAAAAAAAGGCACTATCACCCTCTCTCAGTTTTCCAGAGACTGATAGACCTCCAACATAGATACTGCACTTTCACAATTTCACATTCTGGTCACGTATAGTTAGGGTATAAGGGAGCCAAAATTCACAAAGAGGGTGTCCCTATCAGACCCATAGTAATTATGATTGGCTTGCTTTCTGATTAATAGTTCCCAGTATAACATGTTCAGGATAGCGTGACACGACATTGCTCACATAGAGGATCTAGCTTCTAGCAAGATTAAGGTAACTGAACTAAGTAAATATAATTGGCCTTGGAGAAACAAGGAAACAAGCAGAGATACTAGATGGGACCTCATTGAGTTCTTAGCAAGATGCCTAGAAATTGTGGACGGGTACCCACACAAAGATGGTACCCAAAAAGGCCGCAATAGAAGCGCGCGAGTGGAAAAAAAACAAGGGCATACACACGTATTCAAATACGCGTACGCGCCCCTACTTGGGAAATGCCGATCGTCCACGTTGGTGAGTTGACATGGACAAAATGTGCATGCACGCATACGCAAATATATGTGCACACGAGTGTTTAAAAGCGCGCATGCGCTAAAAGTGCACACGCGCTAAAAACGCACATGCGCTAATAGCGCACACGCACTAATAATGCGTGCATGCATTTGTTTAGTAATCCTAAATGTAGTTTTGATTGTGTTTATTATGGTGTTGGTATCATCATCATCATCCTCATCATCTTCATCACCACCATCTTCATCTTCATCATCTTCATTGTCATCGTCTTCAATGTCTTCATCCTCATCCTCATCCTCATCCTCATCCTCATCATCATCATCGTCTTCGTTATCATCATCACATCATCATCTTCATGACGTCGACAACGATGATGATGCTGATGATGAAGATGGCAACGGTGATGATGAGGATGGTGTTGAGGATGATGAGGATGATGATGATGATGAAGACGTTGAAGATGATGACGATGAAGATGATGACAATGATGATGATGATGATTGCCATAAACATCATCATCATCATCATCATCAACCTCTTATTTATCATCATCATCATCATCACCATCATCTTCATCTTCATCATCATCATTGTCATCTCCATCATCATATTCATCATCATCATCATCCTCATCCTCATCTACATCACCATCATCTTCATCGCCACATTCATCATCATCATCATCATCTTCGTCATCATCATCATCTTCGTCATCGTCGTCGTTGTCATCGTCATCATTATCATCATCATCATCATCTTCATCTTCATCTTCATCATCTTCATCATCATCATCTTCAACGTCTTCATCATCATCATCATCATCCTCCTCACCATCCTCATCATCCTCATCACCATCATCATCACTGTCGCCATCTTCATCATCATCATTATTATCATCATTGTTGTCGTCATGAGATGACGATGATGATGATGATGATGATGGTGGTGGTGGTGGTGGTGATGAGGATGATGATGAGGATAATGATGATCAAGACGTTGAAGATGATGATGATGATGATGATGATGGTGATGAGAATGATGATGAGGATGATGATGATGAAGACGTTGAAAATGATGGTGATGAAGATGATGGTGATGATGATGATGATGATGATGATTATGAAGACGATGATGAAGACGACGATGATGATCATGATCATGATCATGAAGATGATGGTGATGAAGATGATGATGAGGATGATGATGATGAGGATGATGAATATGATGATGGAGATGATGATGATGATGATGAAGATGAAGATTATGGTGATGATGATGATGATGATGATGATGATGATGATGATAAATAAGAGGAGGATGATGATGATGATGATGATGATGATGATGATGATGAAGATGAAGATTATGGTGATGATGATGATGATGATGATGATGATGATGATAAATAAGAGGAGGATGATGATGATGATGATGATGATGATGATAAAGAAGAGGATGATGATGATGATGATGATGATAAAGAAGAGGACGATGATGATGTTGATGATGATCATGATGTATATGATGATGATGATGATGATCATCATCATCATCACATTCATCATCATCTTCGTCATCATCATCATCATCATCCTCATCATTTTCATTACCACCATCTTCATCTTCATCATCTTCATCATCATTATCTTCAACGTCTTCATCATCATCATCATCCTCATCCTCATCATCCTCATCCTCCTCGTCATCTTCATTATCATCATCACATCATCATCATCATCATCATCTTCATGACGACGACAACGATGATGATGATGCAGATGATGATGATGACGACGGTGATGATGATGATGAGGAGGAGGATGATGAGGATGATGATGATGATGGTGTTGAGGATGATGAGGATTATGATGAGGATGATGATGATGATGGTGAAGACGTTGAAGATGACGATCATGAAGATGATGAAGATGAATATGATGGTGATGAAGATGATGATGTTGATGATGATGATTATCATAAAAATCATCATCATCCTCTTACTTATAATCATCATCATCATCATCATTATCATCATCTTCATCACCATCATCTTCATCTTCATCATCATCATCATTATCGTCTCCATCATCATATTCATCATCATCATTATCCTGATCATCATCTTAATCACCATCATCATCATCATCATCTCCATCTTCATCATCATATTCATCATCATTATCACCATCGTCATCATCATCATCATCTTCGTCATCATCATCATCTTCGTTGTCATCATCATCATCATCATGGTCATCATCATCATCATCTTCATCACCATCATCTTCATCTTCACCATCTTCACCATCATCATCTTCAACATCTTCCTGATCATCATCATCATCCTCATCATCCTCATTACCATCATCATCATCATCATCATCATCACTGTCGCCATCTTCATCATCATCGTTGTTGTCGTCATGAAGATGATGATGATGATAATGAAGACGATGATTACGATGATGATGATGATGATGATGATGATGGTGATGAGGATGATAATGAGGATGATGATGATGAAGTCATTGAAGATGATGATGAGGATGATGAGAATGAAGTCATTGAAGATGATGATGATGATGAAGTCATTGAAGATGATGATGATGATGAAGATGAAGATGATGGTGATGATGATGATGATGATCACGATGAGGAGGAGGAGGAGGAGGAGGAGGACGAGGATGATGATGTAGAAGACGTTGAAGATGATGGTGATGAAGATGACAAAGATGAAGATGATGGTGATGAAGATGATGATGATGATGATGAAGACGATGATGATGATGAGGATGATTATGATGATGATGATGAAGATGACGATGATGATGAAGAAGATGAAGATGATGGTGATGAAGATGATGATGAGGATGATGATGATGATGAATATGATGATGGAGATGATGATGATGATGAGGAAGATGAAGATTATGGTGATTAAGATGATCATGATCATGATCATGATCATGATGATAAAGAAGAGGACGATGATAGTGATGATGATGATGATAAAGAAGAGGATGAAGATGATGTTTATGATCATCATCATCATCATCATCACCATCATCATCATCTTTGTCATCATCATCATCGTCTTCATCATCATCATTATCATCTTCATCATCATCATCATCATCATCTTCCTCATCATCTTCATCACCACCATCTTCATCTTCATCATCTTCATCATCATTGTCTTCAATGTCTTCATCATCCTCATCATCCTCATCATCATCATCATCTTCATGACGACGACAATGATGATGATGATGCTGATGATGAAGATGGCGATGGTGATGATGATGATGATTATGATGATGAGGATGATGATGATGGTGTTGAGGATGATGAGGATGATGATGAGGATGATGATGATGATGATGACGGGTGAAAACGCAAAGCTAGGAAACAATCCCGTGACAATGGAGTGAAAAAAAAAGAGGGTGCGCAGATGAACAGGGGAAAAAAAGTCAACCTCAAACTCTCAGCCTAGAGTTTGAAAAACTCTAGGATGAGAGTTTTGAGAGTTCAAACTCTCGGCTGAGAGTTTAAAAAAACTCTAGGCCGAGAGTTTGAACCAATCTACATGCTATATTTTTAAAAAAACTCTCGGATGATAGTTTGAACTAAACTCTTGGCCAAGAGTTTGGGAGACATTTTCTCGCCCGAGAGTTTATGGTCAACAATTCCAGCACCATTTCTGCA